>CM045769.1:103627386-103728639 GCA_025200525.1 Camellia lanceoleosa | reverse complement strand
TAGAATTAAAGAAATAAAGAAAATGAGAGAATATGTTTGATTACAAAAAATCAAACTCTTAAATAAAAAAAAGAAATAATAAATAATGTATTTTATTTTGTTACAAAACAAATTAAAATCGATAAAATAAAACAAATTAAAAACCGTATAAAATTTGAAAGAATTTATTTTTGGTTAATTTCTTGAATTACTTTTCAATGCAAGTCTCAAGCTTAATACTACGCCTAAGATATTCTATTCCTTCCACTTGCTTTCAGACCGGACGCTAATTTCAGATGAAAATGATCTTACCACAAACAATAAAGAAGACTACAAATTGCTCATTTTACGAATACATCTAAGTGTTTACACTCTTTCTTTCTTTAAATAAATGCAAAGAAGATGAAAATAGAATTAGCAGAGGTGAAATACGAAATTCCCCGAATGAATTATATCAAATGAGGGTGGTCCTATTTATAGATGTCAAGGACTCTTGGAGTTTGAATTGAACAAAAGTATACCTGCTGGTTTTGAATTTGAATTGCTGAGTATTCAAACAAAGATAGCAAAAAATTGAAGGCCTCTGCTTTTGGGTGTGCTGCTATCACCAAACTAATTTATTTCTAGAAGGCCCTGCTTGGATGAACATTAACCAAAACTAGTTTAATTGCTTGAAACCTAGAGAAGGGCCCTGCTTGTTTGATGAATACTAACTAAACCAAATATTTTGAATTAAATTCAAATGTTTGGCCCAAAAAGATTAGTATTAAATGAACAGCCTAAGTTGCCGAATAGCCTAAGGTCAAAGCTCCATTCGGCCCGGGATCGATCTATTTGCGCGGCGGCATACAAGGTGAAGATTTTTGGGTCCAATGGGACTAGCCCATTTTGCCCATAACCTCTTCCTCTAAACACTTTGGGTTAACCCCTTTGGGCACACACCCAAGTACCAAAACCCATGCCTTATAAACCCTTTCAAAACCTCCCACCAACCATCAATATGGGACAAGCTATATTCAAACCTTATGAATTTCCACCAAAACTCCATTTCCATGGAGCATACTTTGCATTTCAATTTCCTATTCACCGGGTGTAATGGTTTTTTGAGCAACCAAATATACCACGGAAATCATACAATAACGCGATAGAACGCTGTTGAATTAACTTTTGACCCGTAAATTGATGCACCTGCCCACCTAAAAAATTAGACCATCTTAGAAAAATTCGTTTTACCTGCATTTTATAAACCATTTCCAACAAATTATACTTTACTTCTTTTTTTGAAATTTCTCGGCTAAAATATAAGAATTTTTTATGTAATTTTAATCATTACGTAAACCTCTTTACTTTTAAATCTGGCTAATAATATCAAGATTCTTTCAATCCATCAATGTTACACAAACGACATTACTTGGTTCTATACAAAATCACCATATTACCTTTTTTCATTTGTAAAGTGAAAAGATGAAATATCCTTCCCTCACCGTGATTCAACCCTCGCTTTAGTGTGCTCAAGATTTGCCTTCTCTTCGCTAATTACTCTTCCCTCTTCCTCTGCTTTTGTGTGCTCACCTTCGCTTTCTCTTTACTAATCACTCTTATCCCCTCCATCCGGCCATAAGTAATTAATCGACACCCTTGACAAAAGCTCTTGAGCACTTTTGTTGAATGCACTTATAGTTTAACTGCTCAAGAAAATTGGGATTTTCTACACCACAACAAAGTTAAAAGTTTCAATTTTGCACATGGAACAAGAATACAACTTAATTATCAAATGGGTTAGCAAAATAAAAGAAAGGGATGGGAAACATGAATAAATAATAATTACCATAAACATTCTCAATATCCATAAATCAAATTTCACAATTTTGTTTTTGCTACTTCAAACATCAATGAGTGATATAAGTAAGCACAAGAGCAACAATCTTGCTTAAACAAGCATTTCTGACAATAAGTATCACTAAGTTTTAACCATCCTGAAATCAAGAACCAACTAACCAAATTCCACCGTTATACCAAAAATTTCTTTAACATAATAACCAATTCTTTCTTTTTATGTATAAATAAACACACAGATAGAGCATATTATAAACACACCCAAATGTATATATAAGCACATACAAACACTTTTACCTAAAGAGAAAGGAAAAAAAAAAAAAAAAACACATACTAACACAATTCCACTCAACCAATTGAAATACAAAATTGAAAAAACTAAACAACTGCCCGTGAAAGCAATTATAGAACCCACCAATGCATTGTAGAAACTTGAGGTATATGTTGTTGCAAAGGGTACGTCGCTGATGAGATGTTATGGGTTGGAATGGCTATATCTCTTGTGAGATTGGAAGAAGATGGTAGTTTGTGTTGGAATTTATGGTTTTATAGGCTTATTTTGGGCCAATATTGAGCTTAAATTTGAGTGGGTTTGATGGTAGTTTGTGTTGGAATTTATGGTTTTATAGGCTTATTTTGGGCCAACATTGAGCGCAAATTTGAGTGGGTCTCAAATGTCTTTTTGGGGTGGGTCCAATAGGTGACGTGTTCCTTGTCGCATGACAAGTCACACTAAGACAAACAAATAAATAAAACTAGTTATGAGTGAATGAGAAGTTGACGTTGTTTTTAGGTTCGTGAAATGGACAATTAAAGAATAAAGTATGGGTTTCCTTGTAAGGCTTGTCCTATATTGAAACTTTAAGAGAACTTGTATATATATATAAACTCTAGGTGGCAACACTTGGGTTAGGCTTTAAGGGGCACCCCAAGTTTATAGAAGGAAGGAGTTATGGACAAAGCGGGTCTTAGCCCAAACACCACAGTATCGTATACGCCACATCCGACTCCATTGAAGGATGGTTGGTTGGGTCATTCTACATTAATTTTTTGACAAAATTTATTTAAATTTTTTCAAAAAATTCTTGTAGTAATTTTTTCTTCTCGAATAAAAATTAATTCAAATTTTGCACCAAATTTGAATTCAATTCTTCTGCTCAAAACAGCTTCCTTCTCTAGTCCAAGTTCCAAAGAATTCAAATAGTTCAAACATCCAAACAGATTCAGTTTTTCCAAACAGATTCAAAACTGGGTTCAAACAGATCTTGCATCTATTCTAGTTTCAATTCATATGTGTTCGATTCTATAAATACCAGATCTGCTCCAAAGAATTGTTTCATTTCAAAATTTTCTTGTTTCCTTCCATTTTGCTCTCTTGTATAAGCATATATTCTTTTATACTAGTTTTAGAGAAAATTTTGAGAATATAGAATATAGGTTCTAGTTCGTCAGATAGATTGTCCGGAGGCCATATGTCGCGGTAAATCATTGTATCCTCGGGAGATAGACGCCATTAATCCGTAGTTAATCAAAACTAGGTGAATTGTTTTAAGGACAAAGTGTCACACATTTGACTTGATTTTTTGTACTTTTTCGGTTCGTAAATAAATTTCAAGTAATTTATTTTTATTTGTTTGATTTGGTTTCACATTATTTATTTTATATAGAAGATTGTTCCAACAATCTTAAGGTAGAATCGTAATTATTCGCTTATACGTAATTTTTTCTTTTGTTTCCTTTTTCTTTCTTTTCTTCTTCTTATAGAAATTATTTTCGTGGTTTTAAAAATAATATTTTGGTTGAAAAACAAATAGTAGTAATATATTGCTTGGAAAAAATATGAGTAATATACAATTTATTTTCTTGACAACTAGTAGTAATATCGGTAGTCATTAATAATCAGAATATTTATTTGTGAAGTTGGTCGAAATTAATTTTGGTTTTAAAATACTGAGTTTTCATTAATTAAAATTTCGCTTGAAGTATTTTAATTTTTGAAGTGTTACAAAATATTTTTCTCGTGGAATTAATTTGTATAAATAAATATTTTATTTTTCAAATTAATTAGAAATAAAATTTACATTTCTTGTTTCTTTTATTCTGCTGTAATTAAATTATGTGTTTATGGTTTAAATTTTTCAGGTGGTATAAAATTCTAATTATAATTTTGTTTTGTAATTTAGAATTCATGGCTAATTAAACTAATGCTCAAAACAAGAATCGGTATGGTGATCGCAATTGCACCAACCTCTCCTATTGTGACTATGCCACCAATCACGGTGAAAAGCCGTAGAAGTTCTTAGGAACCGATTTTAAAAGATGGCAAAAAATGTTGTTCTATCTTACCACTCTCAACTCGCACGCTTTTGTGAGGATGTTCCTACTCTAAAAGATGATGAAACCGACCGAAAGTAATTACTGTTGTTGATGCTCGAAACATGCCGATTTCCTTGTCGAAACTACATTTTGAACAAAGCTTGATAACACATTGTACAACGTCTATAGCCTTATCAAGACTAAAAAGGAACTTTTGAGAGTCTTTGGAGAAAAGTATGAGATGAAGATGTCGGTTTGAAGAAATTCATAGTAGGCAAATTTCTAGACTTTGTGATGGTTGATTCTAAGATTGTGATCACCAAGTTCAAGATCTCTGAACTCATTCTCGCATGACATTCATGCATAAGGTATGTCTCTGAATCCTTCCAAATTGTTGCCTTAATTGAAAAATTACCACAAGACTCAAAAAGAATTCAAGAACTACCTCAAACACTAGCGCAAAGAAATGACTTTAGAGGAATTAATTGTACCTTTGTGGATTGAGGAGGACAACTGTAATTCTAAGAAGCGAGCAAGTAAGCATCCAATGGAGTCTAAGGCAAATGTGGTGGAACATGCTCTAAAAGCAAAGAAACAGAAGTATTCTGGAGAAAGTTCCGCACAAGGCTTTAAAGGAGGGGAAACTAAGAAGTACAAGTTTAATGGAAAATGTTATATCTGTGACAAAGAGGGACATCGGGCCAAAGATTGCCAGTAAGTGCAAAGGAAAAGAAAGACCAAGCAAAAAGCCTGCACAAGCCAATATGACCAAAGTGAACAAAATTTCCAATGGTGTAGATGACATAAATCTTTCTCTCAAGAATCGCTTTTTGAGGCAAACCTTGTTTCAAATCCTAAAGAATGGTGGATGGACACCGGTGTTACTCGCCACATCTATGTCGACAAAAGATATTCACATCTTATTCTATAGTAGACAACAAAGGAACAACTTTTCAGCGGCAACTCGACTTCTAAAGTTGAAGGACAAGGAAAGATTATTCTAAATATGACATCTGAAAAGGAACTCACTCTCACAAATGTGTTGCATGTACCACAAGACTACAAGAATCTAGTCTCCGGATCTTTGTTGAGTAAAAATGGGTTTAGGCTAGTATTTAAGAGTGATAAATTTGTACTTACTAAGAATGGGATGTATGTAGAAAAATGTTATATGTCTGATGGCATTTTCAAACTAAATGTAATGATTGTTGTCCCCTCTGTTATTAATAATAATACATCTTCCTCTTACTTGCTTGGGTTTTCAAATTTATGGCATGGTAGACTAGGGCATGTTAATTATGAATCTTTGCTTAGATTAATTAATATGGAATATTTACCTAAATTTGACATTGATTTAAATCATAAATGTGAAATTTGTGTTGAGGCAAAATTAACCAAAACTCTTTTTCATACAATTGAAAGAAATAAAACCATTTGAATTAATTCATAGTGACATTTGTGATTTTAAATCAATTCAAACTAGAGGTGGGAAAAAATATTTGATCACTTTCATAGATGACTATATTAGATATAGTTATGTTTATTTCATTCGAACCAATGATGAAACTTTGGAAACTTTCATTCAATATAAGAATGAAGTTGAAAATCAACTTGGTAAGAAAATTAAAAATTTAAGAAGTGATAGAGGTGGTAAATATGAATCACCTTTTGGTGAGTTTTGTAAAGAACATGGAATAATTCATCAAACCATCGCCCTTACTCACCTCAACAAAATAGAATTCTCGAAAGGAAAAATAGGACTTTAAAAGAAATGATGAATGTTATGTTAATAAGTTCTGGATTACCTCGTAACTTATGGGGTAGGTAATACTTTCGCTAATTATATACTTAACAAAGTATCCCTAAGAAAGTAAATCAAACACCTTATGAAATGTGATATGAGAGAGTATCATTCTACAAATACTTAAAAGTGTGGGGTGTTTAGCTAAAATGGCTATTCCTAATTCTAAAAAGACTAAGATAGATCCTAAGATTATTGATTGATTTTCATTGGTTATATCAAGAATAGTAGTGCATATTGAATTTTGATTCATAAATCAAAATATTCAAATGCATATAAATACTATTATTGAATCTCTAATGCATCTTTTCTTTGAACATGTGTTTCCTAATAAGACCGGACAAGAGACTAGTACTAACAAACAATCTTATGATACTATTACTAGTCATGATCAAGGACAAGATCAAGAGCAAGAGCAAGAGATAGATCAAAATGAGGAAGAGGAACGCGTAGTAAACGTGCTAGAACCTTTAAATCATTTGGTCCAGATTTTCTAACTTTTCTCATAAAAATGAGCCTTTAACTTTTAAAGAAGCTATGTCCAATCTTGAGGCTCCTTTATGAAAAAGAAGTCAGAATAGCGGTTGAATCCATTTTACAAAAATCACACTTGGGAATTGGTAGATTTGGCCACCGTTGTAAACCTCTTGGGTACAAGTAGATTTTCAAGAGAAAATGAAAGCAAATGGATCAATTGACAAATACAAGGCAAGACTTGTGGTCGCTGATATAGACAAAAAGAAGGTCTTGATTACTATGACACATACTCACCAGTTACTAGAATAACATCCATTAGAATGCTAATTGCCATTGCATCCTTGTACAATATAGAAATTCATCAAATGGATATGAAAACAACTTTCTTAAATAGTGAGTTAGATGAAGAAATTTTTTTGGAACAACCAGAAATTTTTTTGGAATAACCAGAAGGTTTTTCTGTTCCAGGAAAAGAAAAGAAAGTGTGTAAATTGGTTAAATCATTATATGGTTTAAAACAAGGGCCAAAGTAATGATATGAGAAATTTGACAAAGCAATGATGTCAAATGGATTCAAAATTAATGAATGTGACAAATGTATTTATATTAAAACACAAGCAATGGTTATGTTATAGTATGTCTTTATGTGGATGATATGCTTATCATAGGTAATAATAGCTTACATGATTAAAACTACCAAGAAATGTTGAATAAACATTTTGACATGAAGGACATGGAGATCGCTAATGTAATACTTGGTATGAAAATTACTAAAACATCGTAGGATATGCTTTGTCACAATCACATTATATTGAGAAAATATTGACAAATTCAAAGAAAGATGATGATCATCTTGCTAGAATACCGTGAATGCTAATTTGTTTCTTTCTAAGAATGCATAAAAGTGTTTCTCAATGCAAGATGCTCAAATTATTGGAAGCTTAATGTACTTGATGAACTGACTTGTCCTGATGTAGTTTATGCAAGAAGTAAATTAAGTAGATATACTAGTAATCCAAGAGTAGAACATTAGAAAGCAATTATAATGGTTCTAAGATATCTTCAATTTACTGCAATATTAGGGCTAAATTATACTAGATATCCAATGCATTTGAAGGATACTGTGATGCAAATTGGATATCGGATACTAGAGACTCAAAATCCACCAGTGGGTATGTCTTTACTCTTGGTGAGACGGCTGTATGTTGGAAATCTTCCAAACAGACTTGCATTGCTAGGTCTACTATGGAATCAGAGTTTATAGCCTTAGATAAAGCTGGAGAAGAAATAGAATGGCTTCTTTACTTCCTTGAAGATATTCCAATGTAGCCAAACCCGGGCCGTCAACAGATGCATACATTGTGATAGTCAATCGAATAGGTAGAGCACGTAATCATATGTATAACAAGAAGTCATAACACATTCGTCGTTTACATAACACCATGAGACAACTACTCTCTAATGGAATTATTTCATTGAATATCCAAGTCTAAAGACAATATATGGATCCACTAACCAAAGGGTTAGCAAGAGAGTTAGTTGAGAATTCATCGAGGGAAATGGACTTAAGCTTATTAAACAAGAGTTACTATAATGGAAACCTAACTTAGTTGATTGGAGATCTCAAGATCTAGGTTCAAATGGATAACCGAAGTTGTGTATGACTCATAAGGATCACTATGAGTCAAACTCCTACCCATTTCTATGATGAAATAGTGATGTCCGGAGCGTTTTAGATTAAGTAATATTTTTAATGATTTTATATCTAGGAATACCTAGTGGAGTATGGCAGATACTTTTATAAGAATCACCTATATGAGTCTCGAATCGACCTGCTTCTATGAGATTTGTGAAGGGCTACAATTCTCTAGAGCACTCATGAAAGAGCATGTTGTTCAATTTAAATGATCAAAATAGTGAGAACTAAACCGTTCCGTAATATACTTTGTGAGTTCTATTGTCTTGGTTTACACAAATGGTCAACAGCTTAAGGCATCATGTTCACCCGGCTAGCTAGTAAATCCGATAAGGTCTCACAAGAAAAGGTTCAAAGCCAAAAGCTACCTATCCTTTGCAGAATATTTTCAATTTCTATACTCTCTGTAATTAGATCATGTTATTGCATTTTCTCTTTTTCAAATTCCATTCATGTGGGGGATTATTGGAATTTATGGTTTTATAGACTTATTTTGGGCCAACTTTGAGCCCAAATTTGAGTGGGTCCCAAATGTCTTTTGGGGTGGGTCCAAAGAGGTGACGTGTTCCTTGCTGCATGGCAAGTCACACAGTGCAAATGATTCGTCAAAACCATTTATGAGTGAATGGGAAGTTGTTGTCGTTTTCGGATTTGTGGAATGGACAATTAAAGAATAAAATGTGGGTTTTCTTATAAGGCTTGTCCCACATTGAAATTTTAAGAGAGCTTGTGTATGTATATAAGCTCTAGGTGGCAACACTTGGGTTGGCTCCAAGGGACACCCCAAGTTTGTAGAGGTGAGGAGTTTTGAACAAAGTGGGCCTTAGCCCACACCACCACACGCTGCTGAAGGCCGCCCTTCCCACCGCCAATGGGGTTTAACTGCTTGGCAATGGAAGTAGTTGTGGGTCGGCCTTCTAACATTAATTTTTTGGACAAAATTTATTTAAATTTAAAAAAAAATTATTGTGGGAAAATTTAAATTTTCTGAACAAAATTAATTCAAATTTTGCGCCAAATTTGAATTCAATTTTCTGTCCAAAACAATTCCTCCTCCGGTCCAAGTTCCAATGGTCCAGTAGGTTCAAACAGCCAAACGGATTCAGTTTTTCCAGAAAGATTCAAAACTGGGTTTAAACAGATCTTGCACCTATTCTAGTTTCAATTCATATATGTTCAGTTTGATATTCATATTTGTTCAGTTCTATAAATACGAGCTATTTCAACAATTGTTTCATTCCGAAATTTTCTTGTTTCCTTCCATTTTGCTCTCTTGCATACATGTATTCTTCATAATAGTTTTAGAGAAAATTTTGAGTATAGAACACATGTTCTAGTTCGCCGTATAAATTTTTGGGAGTATTGCTACAATCTGTGTAGATCATTGTATCTTAGGAGATAGACGCCATTAATGTATAAGCACCGAAGCGGGGCGAATCTGTCTTAAGGACAAAGTGTTACACATTCGACTTGATCTTTTTGTACTTTTTCAGGTCGGTAAATAAATTCTGTAAGTAACTTATTTTTATTTTTTTGATTTGGTTTCATATTATTTATTTTACACAGAAGATTGTTGCAACAGTTTGGTGGTGGTTCTAGTGGCGGCCGGAGGAAGAAAAAGTGATTGCGATTGTAGTTGTAGAGATGGGTGTTTGCTTTGGTGGTGGCGCCAGTGGATGCTGGTTTAAGGAGGTCGGGTAGGCGGAGGCTTTCACAAGCGGTGGTGGTGGTGTGCGCGTATTAATCGATGAGTAATCGCTTGGGCTGCATAGAGGTAAAGAGAGAGAGAGAGAGAGAGTAAGAAGGGGCTGGGTTTGAAGATGAGATGATGTAATTGTGTGTGGTTATGTCCATAGTATGGGTTTGAAGATGAAATGGTATAATTGTGTATGGTTATATATAGACGAGTTCAAGACACTTGAGGGTATTATGGCCATTATAGTATTTATGTTTGATGATATCAACAACTTCGGTTAGTTGTGTAAACGACAGTTAAAAAATAGGAAATTCTTGATATTGTTAGTTAAAGTAGGAAAGGTTTCTGTAATTGTCAAAAATCTTAGGGGAAGTAAGTGTAATTTACCCTTATATTTAACTGTTTCAAATAATTTGGGAGTGTGATGACCAATTGAAGATATATATATATAAGACTGACCACAAATGGAGGGTGACGGTACCACTTTTAGCTTTAGAACAAGGGACAATGACATTGAATATATATATATATATATCAATGAATATCTCCTATAAAAAAAAAAAAAAAAAAAAAAAAAAACAATGCTTTAGAGGTCGAAAGACTTACCTAATTAAAATGAAAATTATAAATCAGTATAGAAGTTAAAAAATAATTATAAATACATGGGGTACAATTTTTTTGTGTTACAAAATCACAGCAAAAGTTGCACCCTACCTTTTGGTAAATAGTTTATTTTTTATTTTTTAAGGTTGTATTTAGATCATAAATTTTGGTCGTGTTTTGAAAATGAAAAGGGAAAATGTAAATAAAATATAATTATATTTCATTCACATTTCATCAATTTTTTTACTTTTCTATTTTCTCTTGCCCTTTTCCCTTCTAAATACATTTCCAAATTCATAATTCAAACACCACGCAATTGTTTTTTAGTTTTCCTAATGAAGGAAAATAAAAGGTAATCAAGTTACCTAAAGCGAAAACGATTTTGGATCGGATGACTTGAATTACGAGTCTCGACTGAAAAACTCTTCATCAATTAAGAAGTTACTAGTGTTTCTCAATAAATACTTCAAATCCTAGGTTAAAAAATGGTGACCTAGGAGGAAAGAAGAGAGAGAGAAATATTTTCTGTAGAGATTTTTCAAGTAAAACTCTCATACTCAATAATATGTATATTTTCTCTATATCACATATATGATATATATATATACATCTCTGTAGATGGAAGTTGAGTCGTAGACTTCCATAATAACTGAAATACTTCCTAAGATAATTCTTTTAATTATCTCCTCTTTATTTAATATGTGAATTATCTACAACCCATGTGAACGATCCATGAGTAATAGGTCAGGTCAAATCTGACTCAATTTCTAATATCTCCCATTTGTCCACATCATTGGTTACATTCACAGCCATCCCAATTTCCAACATCTCCCATATGTCCATATCATTAGTTACATTCACAACCATTATTTCTCAATCTCTCATTCAATCCATTCTCTATACTGAAAAATATAGCGTGCGACTTGACGAGAAGGTGTAAGGCAGGAGTCCTATATTAAGCCACCATAAACTAACATAGCACATTACTCAAAATATCTCGTTTACACCCTAAATTTATTGGATCACATCAAATCGAACATTTTAAAACCCCTTGCGAGTCATAACTCATAAACATGTTTGACCTCAACATTGTATCTTGATCTTAAATCCGACATAATCACCCAGGCAATGAGCTACAATACAAGGGTATAATTTCCAACAATCTTCCCTAACTACTCATGTCAATTCACTCAAACTTGACTGCTTTCCTAGACATGGTCCTCGGGTCGATTCATCATACCTTTGGATGACATGCTAAAGTAGCGACATCAAGTCATCACTTCATGACATAGTTCTAGGTTCAATGGCATATAGTAGGCCTATTATTAGCCTAACAGGGCTCACATAGTGCTAGAGCAAGGATCTATCTAGCCACTCCCTTTAAGTGGTTGTGAGCACATACAATATGATATGTATGCCACGGTGGAGCTTCCACTAAATTGGGTCTATCACTCTCTAACGCCATATGAATCTTAGTCTAGTTGCTATACAAATGCCTAACTTGAGTTTCTTAGCATATTCACTTATCAAGCGCCTCTCTAAGACCTCACATTTGGCTATATTCAGGCTTTATGAAACTATAGGTAACTTCATATTTGATTTTTTAAAGTCTCATCTTAGCCAATGCTAAGACGACATCTTGTAATAAATTAGTTTTGTTTACTTCTCAACTTACAAAATATTTACCTTGCTCGCTCTCTAAGCGCCAATATAATTAATGTCCCATCTTGCTTAATTTACAAGCGCTAGGGTGATTGCTAGTGTGAGAAGGCCGATCTTAGCACATCATATACAATGTGCACTAATTGTATCAATTACGCTATAAAACCACATGAATAAATAATTATGCATAAGGTACTCATAAAATATCTAACAAAGTCAATGAGGTATCCAAAAATATATCAAATCCTACGAAGTTCTAAACTTCTCACATGAGTTTTAGTAAGTGGATCAGCCACCATCCTACTAGTAGAGATATGCTGTAGGACTACCTTCCCTCGTGCAATCACATCTCGAATAAAGTGAAATTAAATGTCGATGTATTTGGTTCTACCATGATACTTGGGATCCTTAGAACATGCCAAAAGTTGTGATACTATCAACATGGACCATAATAGCTTCATCCACAAGAGCTATGATCTCAAGGCGCCGTAGAAATCTCCTTGACCAAACAGCCTCCAATACTGTTACTGAACAAGCAACGTATTCTTACTTTATCGTGGACAAAGATAGCGAAAAATCCTCTTCACTACTTAACAGTGAACAAGTTCTGAGTTACTCTAGTAACGACTGACCATACCTACTGCAACATATATGTCCGGTCAAGTACACATTATAACGTACATTAGACTACCAACTGCGCTTTGCCATTTGTTTCTTTTCCTCATATGTTCTTAGGGTAAGAGTTAATGCTTAGATTACGTTCCTTTTTAATCGAAGTGTTAATGGGTTTGAAATAGTGCATCTGAAACTATTCTAAGATCCTCTTAGTGTAAGTCTCTTGAGACAAACAAAAAAATCTTTTAGAGTGATCCTTCAAGATCTTAACTCTGAGCACATAATTTGCCTCTTCTATTTTTTTTTTCTTCTCATATCAAAAATATAGAACAACCACTTTTGAGTGGTGACAATCATCTCCATGTCATTTCCAGCTAACAAGATGTCGTCAATATACAACGACATAATGGTCTTCCTTCATCATCTCAAACCCAGTCGGAAAGGATGACGTTTATGGAATCTAAAATACCATTGTCTAGACGATTGCATTAGTTCATAAACGCAACGTTTGACCCATCAGCCTTGCGCTTAACTTTTAAAACCCACTTGTTACCAATAGTCTTGCATCTAGATGGAAAGTCAACCAACTCCCAAACTTGATTTCGAGCCATAGAACTCATTTCATTATTCATAGCAGCCATCCACTCACTAGCATTCGGTGAAACTAATGCTTTCTCATAGGAAACAGGCTCTTTATGGAATATACATGAAAGATTTTCCCTCAATCTCATAATGATGACGAGAATGATTCCATGTTCACTTCTACGTATCTAAGATCTTTATTGAGTCATTTTCTAGTGGAACACTCCCATTATAAGGTAAATCACTCCCATTATCTTTGGCGATTTCAAGATGAGTATTCTCCATCCTCGTCAAAAGATGATGTGACTTCCTTAGACTTCTGCAATTCAAATAGCACAAGATCTTTCTTTACTTCACCAATATAGAAAATTCACTCTCAATGAAATTGGCATCTCATGACTCATTTTCACCATTCCACTATAAGGATGTTCACTATACATTAAATTACCATTCGAGCATCCTGGATATCTAATAAATACTTGTTAGTTTGTTCTAGGGCCTAACTTCCCATGCTTATGAGAAGTACTGTAAACAAAAACTTGCATAACCACAAGGCTGTAAATACTCCAAATCAGGTTTTGCGCCTTTCCGTAATTCATATGGAGTCGCTGGAACTGACTTTGAAAGCACACAGTTAAGGATGTGGCAAAGAATCAAAAGAGCATCTCCCAAAAAGATATAGGAGGTTGGCTTGCACCATCATCGATCTAACCATTTCAAGCAAAGTGTGATTCGCTCTTCCACTACACCATTTTGTTGCGGTGCCTAGAATTGTTAACTGCCTGCTTATCTACTTTTCCCCACACAATCCTTGGAATTGATGTGATAAATATTCATGACCTCAATCCGTTTGAAAGATTTTAAATTCCCTGTCTGTCTGATTCTCAACTAGTACAACAAAGCATTTGAAGCAATCTAATGCTCCAAAGAGATGTGAGATCAAATAGACATAATCGAATCGTGAATAATTATCAATAAATGTAAGGAAATAAAAGCACCATGGTGTGCCTTTACGTTCATAGATCCACAAATGTCAGAGTGAACTAACTCTAGAGGATATAAAGCCCTAGGTGCCTTTCCAAAAGGCTTCTTACAGGCCTTTCCTACCAAACAAGGCTCACATAAAGGAAAATTTACATTAGCAAGATCCTTAGCTAGTCTAGTCAATCTATCTTTTCTTATGTGACCAAGTCTAGCATGCTAATTAATGTAATTTAATGTATCATTATCATAAGACACATATGAATATGAGGAAAAATCCAAATCTAGCATAAAGAAACCATTATAAAGAAAATCATGTCCTTACAAGATGTTATTCAAAATAGAAATCCAACTCACTAACATTGAAATAAAACTAAAACCAAATCCTAGCAAAGTAATAAGTAATAAAAGATTACATTAGACACCAAGTGCATAAAACACATCATAGAGGAGTGAGGTACGTCTTAGACGCGTCTTGAGCTGATAAGAACCAACTCTAAAGACATCCTCTCGAGTTCCATTACCAGAAGTAATGTACTGCTTGCCCATAGGTATCTTTCTATAATCTACGAACTCAACTCTTTCTTTAATTATGTTGCGGGTTACTTCTGAGTATACAATCCAACAATGAAGAGAATTAACAGCACATACATATGAACAAACACAAGTGTCACGACCCAAACCCGCCCCTATAGGTTTAGCGTCGTAACCGGCCAGTAATCCTAGGATTACCAAAGGCCTCTGACTTGAATATTATGTAACATAACGGGCTGCGGAAGCAAATATACAAAATACAACGTCCATTGAGCTGTGCGAGACATACATAAGACAGATAATTTAAAACTTTATATATAAAATATATACATATATGACGTCATATCCACATAAGTCATGTAGCACTGTACAATTATTATCAAAAGAGACTTAACCCAGTGTACAGATAAACAAAAAACAAAACAAAACGTAAATATCCTTAACATGATTCACAGAACTTGACTTCTTCAAACAGGGAACCTCCCTGGGAGGCACGGTGGCTGGTTGACCCAAAACTCTCTAGGCAGTAGCTTAGACCTAGTCACGTGCTCGCCACTTACATACATAATATAGATAGTGTTTAAAGCCTAGTAAATAATAACATAATAAAGGGTTTAATGAATGATGTCCCATATGAGATTGTAAAGCGGCAGATTCATATTCTTATTGAGTTCATAAACATGTACTTATTTAGTTTCACCGAGGATCATCGTGGTACACCCATTAGTGCTAACAGATCATATACAAAGCATTAAGGGTCATACTTGACCGATTCTTTAAAGAAACCTCTGGTACCAGGAACATATAACATACTTGAGTCATGGTATTGTTATCCCCAGATGAGGGCCATGAGACCACAATATTATTATCCCCGGGTAAGGGCCTTGTGCTCATAGACCATGGTATTGTTACCTCCGGGCTAGGGCCTTGTGCAAAGGATGCCACAAGTACTTGTCATAAATTGGACAATCATTCATTGTACAGAATATAACATTTCATTAAACAGATCTTATTTCATCATACAGAAAACAAATAAAATTGCACATAGCTTTACTAAGTCATTACTCACAGATGGCTCCACTTGCAGAACAAATTAAGCAGACAAATCAAATAGCTTACGGTACATAACTTACACAAACATAACAGATACATATATTGAAACATACACTTGGATAGTACCTAACTTATTTCATTTCGTTCTTAGTGTGTTTCTAAGTCTTATCCTTATTATTTTGTCTTAATTAGGGCTTAAGGATACCTAATATGCAATGAGGATGCCAAAATCTGATTCAAAACACTTAATCAAATTTGCTGAAAATAGGGTCTTCGCTTGAGCGTAACTTCCTTCGCTCAAGCGGAGGTTCAAAAATAAGAGTGGTTGCTCAAGTGGTCTGTAAACTTTACAAAAGTACTGATTGTGTGAATTTTTCGCATGACGGCCGCTTAAGCGTGTGACTGAGGTCTTCGCTCGAGCGCAACTCTAGTCACTCGAGCGGTCTGTAAAACTTGTAAACTTTTGGAAGCATGCATTTTACGCTCGAGCTCATTTTAGCTCGTTCGAGCGTAGGATCTGTTGCTCGAGCGGTGAGGCAGAAATCTGAAATTTCCAAATTGATATTCTAAGTCTAAAACTCAAATTCAAAGGAGCAAATCATGTTCCTTTGGACCGAAAGCTTAAGAAAACATATGTAAACTTGGAAAACATTGGGAATTCAAAATCATTTCATAAAATTAAAACCCAAAAGCATGCCAATTGTTCAAAATCAAACTTGAAACTTTAAAACCACAACATGCATACAATGGTATGAGCTCCAATTGTTACGACCCAAAACAACCCCTATAGGTTTAGTATCGTAATCGGCCAGTAATCCTTGGATTACTGAAGGCCTCCGACCCAATTAGCAAAATATAAGGGGCTAGCGGAAGCAAACGTAGAAACATACATAGTCCATTGAGCTGTGTGGACATATATGGGACAGAAATTTCAAAACTTTATATACATATACGTGACGTCATAAATATAGTAGTCTTACGTCACAATCATTACAGATATAGCCAAAAAACGACTTAGCCCAATATATAGATAAGCGAAAACTTGCACGTATTCGAGAAGAAAACAAAGTCTTATATATACTCTCAAAACATGACCACTTGACATTTGGAACCTTTTCGAGAGGCATAAAGGCTAGCTGACAAACCAAAACTCCAGGTTATCAACTCTGAGCCTGGTCACCTACATACATAAATGATAAAGTAATGGAAGCTTAGAATAATAATATAGTAAAGGGTTTTAATTGAATGATGTCATATCATATTCAAAAAACAGAGTTTATGTCAGAAACATATACATATTCTTATACAGAAATCAGAGTTCATACTTAATCATACATGGTACATCCATTACTACAAACAGAATAGATACAGAACATATGGCGGGTATGAGTATCCAGATCTAAAAAGGATCCTCCAGATCCGGGTAATAGATAACAGATATGCTGAGTTCCATAATTGAGACTCCGATACGGGTAATAGATAACAGATATATTAAGTTCCATGATAAAACCTCCGATACTGGGTAACAGCTAACAGATATCACATGATGCTAAGGATGCCACGAATACACTATCAAAATTGGACAATCATTCATTGTACAGAACATATTATTTCAGAAAATAGATCTTATTTTATCATACAGAAAATAAATAAAGTTGAACATAACTTTACTAAGTTATTACTCACAGATGGCTCCAAAAGCAGACAAACAGAGCAAACAAATCAGATGGCTTACGGCGCGTGACCTAAACAAACATAACAAATATACATATTGAAACATATATTCAAAGTACTTAATTTATTTCGTTTTGTTCTTAGCATGTTTCTAGTCTTTGTCCTTATTACTATGTCTTAATTATGGCCTAAGAATGCCTAGGATGCAATGGAGATGCTCGAATGCACTTGAAAACACTTGGTCAGATTTGCTGAAAATAGGGTCTTTACTCAAGTGCAATTTTCTTCGCTTGAGCGGAGGTTCAAAAATAAAAGTGGTCGCTCGAGTGCAACTTCAGTCACTCGAGTGGTCTATAAACTTTGTAAAAGTATCGGTTGCTTGATTTTTTCGCTCGGCATGACGACATGCTCGGCGTAAGCGAAGATCGAGGTACTCGTTTGAGCGCAACTCTTGTTACTCGGCAGATCTGTAAAATGGTAAACTTTTGGGAACATGCATTTTTCGCTCAAGCCAACTTTTGGTCGCTCAAGTGAGGCATAAAATCTGAGTGGTCGCCAACCGCTTGCCATCGCTCAGCGGAGTAATTCTACAATTTCTAGATTGCTATCAAGCTTCAAAATCCAATTCTAAACCAACAAAACACATTCTCTTGGGCTCAAAACTTGAGGAAACACATGCAAACTTGTAAAATATTAAGAATTAAAGATCGCTTCATGAAATCAAGGCCCAAAAGCTTGCCAATTGTTCAAAATTCAATTTGAAACTTAAGAATATGATATGAACATGACATGCATAAATTGTTATGAACTTAAACTCTCCAAAACATGATCAATTAAGGTCAAATGATAAGAAATGTGATGAATTATTAAAACAAAGTCAAGATAGACACATGCATGTGAGATTTGATTAAAATTCAAACTCAAAATGTGATGAAAATGCATTCATGCATGAATCATGCTCAATTCTATCATCTAAGTTTAATTCTTGTGTCACTTAGCTTAATTCTCTAGAATTCATATATTAAAGTCTTGATTACAAAGCTTAAGGACAGAATTCTAACCTATAGTCTTAAATTCACAAGTGTAGAAGCTTGAACTCCCAAATTCTTTGCAATTCTCCACCAATTCCTAGCAATTCCCCTTTTTCCTAACTTTTGATCTCAATTTTCTTTTTTCTCTCACTCTTCTACGGTTTTTGAGCTCAAGGATGAGGGAATGAAAGTGTAGTGGGAAGTTCTAGCACCAATTTAGCCTTATATAGACTTGATTAGGAGATTTCATTAATGACTAATTAAGTGACATTAATTATTCTAATTTAATTCGTTTCGAATCGAATTTTAATCATACCTACTAGAAAATTCTAAACATTCCAAATAACACATAAATCAAATCAATTTCTTGATCGGACGCCAATAAAGCCTTCAATTCACAGAACAAAACAGAAACACAAACATATATTTCTATAGCAGACAGATATAAACACAAATAATGCCATACACATGCAATTAATTCAGAATTTCATCTTAATTACTCATTAGGCATAATTAATCATGGTTTATCGGCTAATCATAGATCGGGGTTTTTACACCAACCTTCTAAATCATGATTAAATGAGGTGTTTAACTCAAAGACATGTTGAATTCTTAGAACAAGACCAAAATAAGGACATGCAAGAGGAAAATTCTTTGAAATCAACTTCTTAATGCCATGACCTATGCATGCATGCATGAATTGATTCCCAATTCCATCATTTAGCTCAATTCTCATGTTGTTTCACCTATTCCATGCCTTAATCAACTAATTACAAAACTAAAAGCTAGAAATTCTTACCTTAAAGCTAAATTGTATTCTAGATGACCAAATGCTTGAGGTTCCAAGCTAATTCTTCCAAATCCTCCTCAATTGCCCTTATTGATCTCAATTCTCTCTTGGTCTCTCTCCTTCACACGTTTTGTGTAGGCTTAAATGTTGAAGGGGAGATGACTAAAATTGTGTATAAGCCTTATATAGGCTTGGTTAGGAAATTTAATTATTAAGCTTACTACTAAATCAATTGAGCATTAATTATTTTAATTATTTTGTTCCGAATTGAATTTCAATTAAACCTATCATAATTTTCTAAAAATATCAAATAACACGTAAACCAAGTCAATTTCATGATGGAATATCGATAAGGCCTTCAATTCACAAAATAAAGAGGAAACACAAATAGATATTTTTATGATAAACACATAGAAGAACAATTAATGCAACACATGCAATTAATTCAGAATTTCATCTTGATTTCTTATTAGGCATTCATAATCATATGTTTTAAGCCAATCACGGGTTGGGGTTATTACAACAAGTATTTAAAGAGTTAAGTGAAAGGTCTACTTTCTTTTGCATCAAGGCATTCTCGAGCAAAGTAACCTCACTTTCCACAATTATAGCACTTAACTTTGGTCTTGTTTTTATTTCTAGCATACTTGCCTCGACGACGCTTCCCCATATTCCTTTTCTTAGGGCCAAGATTACTAGCTGCACCACTACGTTTTCCTTGTTTGTTGTGCTTAAGCCTGAATGCTGATCTTTGCCTGTTTGGGCGACAAGAGATGCGATGTCGCGACCCAGTGTGCTGCTTCAAGCTCAATCTGTTCAGATTTCAAAATAAGAAAAAGCAACTTGGTTACAAGTGTGGTCCTATAAGTAATAATCAATTAATTCTATATATCATGAGCCATGGGGTTTGTCTCAAACTCCCCAGTGAGATCATTGTGCCTACTCCTAAGTATAGTATAGTGCTCGCACCAATCTCCCTTGACCTAATTCTGATACGTCTCTGTGTCATGACGATGTTGGGCAGTGGTCCTTTCTATAGATCGGATTTTAAGGGTGGTCAATTTTTTTATGACTTTTTGTTTATTAAACAAATATTGGATTTCATCTTTGGTGAGGTCAGTAATAACATTCTTAGAGGCCATTTTATTACATTGATTGCACAGAGTTTGACATTAGCACACTTTAAAAAAAATTTGTTCCCATAAACACAATTGGCATACAATATTTCTACTTACATAGGGAGATTGAAAATTTTGCTAAACTCATAATCATCTCCCTCTATGTGAGCTAAAATATGGCACTTAATTAATTTTGAATAAAATTATGTAAGAGGCAAAATCATCTCTTAATTTCACAACATTAAATCATGCATAATATATATGAGTCCAAAATTGAGCCATACAATTTTGAGCGTCGGCTCCATTTGAAGCCCTGTTAGTAATATGGTGTGTGCAACATATTAAGGCAATATTGAAATGTGTTGGTGATAGTAAAACATATTCCCTCACATGGCTATGGAAAAATACATCTAAAAAATAAACAATTATAATTCAAAAGAGTCCTAATACAATAATTCTATAAAAAAAATTGAGGATGTCATTTCACCAATACATTTGTGTGGTTTATCTCCAATAACACAAAATAAATAAATAACATGTGTATAAAAATTACCAAAATTATCTCCATTCATCCAAATATACATCAAGAATCAAATGGAGCAATAAATTAAAGGGAATTAGAAAATCCCCTTTCAAGTGTTTATATCCCAATTAGTCTGTAAGATATTTTTGTATTCCAATAAGTCTTATTATTTGAACATTTGATTTACCAAATCCTAATTCTCATATTTAAAGTATTTTATGGACATTTCTACCCTTACAAATATTTTTTGAACGGTTAGCAATTTAGTAATGTGAACATTCATATTTTACATTGTGAATATTCACATTGACGTGTGAATGTTTACATTGACAGTGTGAACATTTACATTGACATGTTAACATTCACATTGATAGTATGAACATCCACATTGACGGTGCAAACATTCACATCACGGAATATTCACACTGTAAATGTGAATATTATTAGGGGTATTTTGGTAACTGTATCACTCATAGGACTTATTGGAGTATAAGAAAATAATGTGGACTAAATAGAACATAAGCACGTGAAAAGGCATTTATGAAAAAGTGTACCTAAATTAAATTGCCACAGGATGAAGGTCTAACTACAATTCTACTAAGGAAAAGACATGAAAATTTAGGACTCAAAAATATATATTAGTTCTCAACTAATATATATTAAACAATAAATAAATTAACTCTACAATTTAATATAAAAAATAAATGCTAACAATATTTAAAAGAGCTAATTAATTATGCATAATAATCAATATGACAGAAAAAATAACTTTTCAAAATTTTCTTAATTTCTAGAATAATTTTTTTAAATTTTTTTGAAATTTTCAAAATTAAAAACTAATATAAATATATAAGAGTATACACAGATAATTCAAAAAATTAATAATCTGAGGTCCCACAGCCAAAACAGATGACATAGAAAAAGAGAACAATCAATGACAAATTCCCACGCATCCTGGGATCCACGCTACGCATTCTTACGCGTTGTGGTTGCTAGACTACATGTGTGGCAGAAGCCATGCGTCCACACATGACACATGGCATGTGTATCATGCATGTGCCTTGTGCACTGCTAACGTCGACTTGCATTATCCGCTGATCGAAACGTCGTTACTACTGCTGTCACGTTGACGTCATCCACGCGCAATGCGCTAACATCAGCCGTGCTACAAATGGAGCTGTGCCGCGCCACATTGCGCCAAGCTGATTCCCAAATTTGTCTGTTTATCTAGAATTTCTCAAAAACAGCAATTTTAACCAAAAAAATCTTCGAAAGGCCATAACCTTTTTAATTTTACTCCAATTAAAACCCCTTTGATATGGATGGAAAGCTTACGAAGAGTACTTTCAAAATATACAAATTTCAGTTACAGAAAACAAAATCACTGATCTTTGAGATCAAAAAATCTGCTCTAATAAAGTTTTTCAAAAAACTAGGGTTTTCAAAATCCTTTTCAACATGCCCTGATATTCAACAATATTTAAACATATAATATTGAATTAAACATGAATAAATCTAATCTATGACATGCAAATCATGAGATGAAAACAAGCAATCATGGCTCTGATACTAATGAAGAAAAAATAACAAGTAATCAATTTACTTGAAGCGCAAATGGTTTTGGATTGGATGACTTGAATTACGAGTCTTATCTGAAAAACTTTTCGTCGATTGAGAAGCTACCAGAGGTTCTCAATATATTATCCACACTCCAAATCCTTAGGTTCAACAATGGTGATCTAAGAGGGAAGAACAAAGAGAGAAATATTTTCTATAGAGATTTTTTGAGTAAAACTCCCACACTCAATAATATGTACCTTTTCTCTATATCAGATATATGATATATATATATATATATCTTTGCAGATGGAAGTGAAGTTGTAAACTCCCACAACAACTCAAACACTTCCTAAGACAATTCTTTTAATTATATATCTTCTCTTTATTTAATATGTGAATTATCTATACAACTCATGTGGACACTCCATAGGTAATGGCTCGGGTCAAATCCGATTCAATTTCCAACACCCAATTATAAACCAAAGTGAGATGGCTCAGTAGAATTCATATCAGTTAGACCTTGGGTTTGGCCCAGTGATCTTATAGTTATACCTTAGGATGTGGTGAGAGGAAGGTCAAGAGTTCAAGCTGATGGAGCAACGACGACCCATTTAGTTGCAATATAATTTTACTAAAAAACTAATATCCTACAATTTCCCCCCCTCCCAAAAAAAAAAAAAAGAAAAAGAAAAAAGAATTCATATCATTTGGGTAGAAAAAAAAAGTTCTACAATAAATGATTCATAAAAAAATTGTAAAAAAATAAAATATAATTATGCATTTGATACAAATAATAGTATAATTTTTACTTACACCTCTTTATTTTGCTTTTAAAAACAAACTATAATTATTTTGAGACATTAATTTACCCAACCATGTTATTAGGAATTAATACGCCTAGTTAGGGGTGCAATTTGGGTGGGATCAAACCGATAAATCTGAGTCCAGTTTGAATTTTTTTAGGACTTGGGTAAGATATTTTTGAATTCAGTATAAGCTTGGGCAAAAATTTAGATGCTTGAATTAAATTTGGGTGGGCATGAACAAAGATATCAAATAACCATAGTAACCCGAACCCCGAATTATATATATGGATACATGAAAATATTAAATATATATAAATTATTAACCATTACATGATATTAAAGTAATTTAGATCATTAAATCATATGGAATATATATTATATACACAAGTAATATAATACAAAATCTTTTATTTTTATTTTTATTTTTACTCATAAATTGTAAAGACTACAAATTATTTGTTTTAATGTTATTAATGATTTTCTAAAAAAAATGTAAATAGAGTCTAATTTTAACAAATTGATAATTTAGTTGTAAAAAAAATATGTATAATGCGAGCAATTCAGACAACTCAATCAATTAAAGTTTAACTTGGGTCAAGCATGGGTAGACAAATTCAGGTTACAATTCGGGTTTGGACGTGCTTGGGCAAGTTTCAACACAATTTGGGCTGGGTTTGGACAACCTCTCAACCTGTTTGAACACTCCCAAGTTACATCCCTATGCCTAATCATGATCGGTGAAATATGAAATACAAGTAGAAACAAAACAAGAAATGAAACAAAACAAATATACACAAACATATAGCTTTACGTGATTCATTCCAAAATTAGGATTATATCCAGAACTTCTGCAATTTTAACTATGATCAAAGAATTATAAGATGCAAAAATAACTGTCTCTCCCTTAAATATAAATATATAAAAATTGGAACAATAGAACTAGAGCGCAAAAATATCAAAATACTTATATATTAAAATTCGGGATCAAAATCCAAGTACCTCAATATTTTGATAAAATATGAATTTATTTTCATAACAAAACATAATTTATAATTGATTAAGAATGTAAATGTACTATTTTAAATTAAATATAAATTATATTTTTTTGACACATTTTATATGAAGTATTTTGGGTAAATTATAAATACACCCCTTAAGTTTGTTTAAAATCTGATTATTCGATTTTTGAAAATTACATCTCATCCTTCAAGTTTATAATCGCATAACAAATAATCTCTTTTATTAATAAATTATCAAGAAAATTAATAGTTATTAATGATGTCAGAAATATATTTGAATTAACAATTTAGATAATTTTACTATTATATAGAAGAGTAGTTAGAAATTTTATTTTATTTTATTAATTTTGTTAAATAAAAAAGGGCACTCGGTTCATAAATCTAATTTTGAATTTTCTTTACCCAAAGGTCTACATTCTAAAATATTTTGTCCATGAGAACAAACTCTTATAAAATGGCCAAACTACCCATGTATATACATATATGCTATCTGGGGTGTAATTTTGGCTCGGCCTGACCCATGTCGAGCCTTGCAGGCTCCCGCCAAAAATTGCGCCGAGCCAGGCCACGGGCCAAAAAACTAGGTCCAGGCCCAAGCCCAAGCCCAAGCCTAAGCCTAGAGGTATTCGGGCTTTGGGCGGGCCGGGCCTCGGGCCAGGCTTTTGAGTGGGCCTTGAACGGGCCGGGCCGAGCTTCAAAACGATGGCCCATGCTGTTGCCCAAGGCCTTGGGCTGGGCTTGGGTTTGGGCCCAAACAAGCCTAAAAGGGCCGGGCACGCCTTGGGCCATGGGCAGGCTTCAGGCCATCCACGGGCCGCGGGCCACTTTTGCACTCTTATATGCTATATGATGGAAAAAGAAAATCAAACCCTCTCTCTTGCTTCAGTCTTCTCTCTCTCTCTCTCTCTCTCTCTCTCACACTTCTCTTTCACATTTCTACTCTTCTCTTAAATTGTGAAATTTTCAAAGATCTATGGATGGAAATGAAATACAATGGCATCAAATAAGAGAGAGAGAGAGAAAGAGAGAGAGAGAGAGAAATAGTGCTCTCTCTTAATCTCCAACACCACCACCGTCACCGTCTTGAGCATCAACGATCTATTCTCTTCTTTTTTCTCTGCTCTCTCTTCATCTCCAATACCACCATCGTCGCCCTCTCAACCATCAATGATCTCTTCTCTCTTTCTCTCTCTCTCCATTTCTGTCACCACTACTACCATCGTTTCCAACACCACCATCGCTGTCTCAACCACCGATGATCTCAGATATGAGATCTGAAATAGATTTGCAATCTTCGATCTGGTCGTTGCCTCTCTCTCTGATCTGGTCATTGCCTCGATCTCGAATTTGTTATTGTTGTTGAATATCATCCGCGAAGTCATCGTCGACGATGGAGCAACTTTGGCAATGTAAGGGCTTTGCTATGGGCTAGCAAAGAAGAAGTGAGCTGGAGTGTTCTTATTGGATTGGACGTCTACGGTTCCATTACTGGAAGGAGTCGCCAATAGATGCGGTGGTTTTACATGGTGGTTGGGAGCAGCAGAAATGGTGGTGTTGTCTTTGACGATAGAGATAGAGACGTTCTTAATACAATAATGCCCCATCGGCAATAATGAATCTCTGATCAAGATCGGTCAAAGTCTATACATTGGATGGTACAAGAAAATACTACAACTTCGCCAGCTATATATCGTTATATAGATAGAAATTTTAGAATATATCTATATATATACGTATAGAGAGAGAGAAGGGATGGGCGCTAAACAATGATGGAATTTTGGAGAGAGAAGTTGAAAACAATGATTTATAATTCTAACAGAAGTAAACCAATTTTTTAATGGATTAATTCCATTTTTTATCTCTATGTTTCTTTTCTCCTCTCTCTCTCTCTCACATTTTCTCTTCTCTACTCCATTTCTTCTACATTTTTTCTTTTTTTCCTATTATTTTTTATTGTTGTTGTTTACAGCTCTGTATTTCCATTATACCTCTGTGTGTGTGTGTGTGAGGGGGGGGGGGATTCAATAGATAATGTCTATTTTGTTGTTGTTATTGTTGTTGTTGTTGAATTTGAACAGATAGATTTTCAACAATAGCGATAGATTTTGTCAATTTGATGTAGAAGAGAAATTTATATGAAATTTTGAAAGGTTTTATTATAGATTATAGAATTTTACATTGAAAATAAATGAACAAAATATATGAAAATTACTCTATAAATAATTTTCTCCCTAATTTTATCACAATAGTGTATTATATTAGTAACTTCTCATAAAATATTTAATTTGACTTTTTGAAGTACTGATCCCTACTGGGCTTTATGTTCATCCCACATTGTTAATCCTTTTTCAAGTACAGGTTGATAATTGATACCAGATTGGTGATCTTCTTTACGTGTTAGCCATGCGTCTTTATTTGTTGGCGGAACGCGTTGTTGTAAAGAGGGTTGCCTTTCTTTTATGTAATAATGTAAGCCTACAGGCAATTTATTTAATTGCAATTCATGTTGCATTTCAATTTGTTTATATGATTGAGGGAATATTTATGTATTTGTTGATGTTAGTGGATTTTATTTTCTTATTGTATTAATGAAAATGGACTTTAACGATGGATATGGTAATGTTAACCGGGTAATAAAAAGTAGGCCATGACAATTTGGTATCAAAGCGAGTTAGGTTTGAATATTTTGGGCTTGTGGGAAGTGGTTTTTACCACAATAGGTTTGCTACGTGTGATGAGGACGTTGCATATAATTAGGATAAGTGTTAGGACTTATGTGTTGCATTTATGTAAGCTTGGGGTTAAGTTTCTTGGATAGTACTTGTAGTCGGTGAACTTGCTTTAAGGTCTTGTTGGAAACACGCCTGATCAACGTGGTTTCTAATGAAAATTCCTTGAGAATTTCGAAATGAGTAACTATCTTTGTAGACTTGATTCGTTTATGTGATTAAGTGTTTAAATTGTTATGTATAATAGGATTGTGAGCTTTGGGCGAAGTGTATCTTGTAGTTTAGAGGTGGTAAGTGTGTACCTCAGGGAAGGCCGTTGTGTTATGCACTAAGTTTTTTGTTTATTTTTGGTTTTATAGGATGTCTACATGAGGGAATAGAGAACGAATTGGGAATATGGATGTCAGTAGAGGCACATCGGTTCCTTTAGCCCTTGTCGTTGTAGTATCGGTTATCAGCACGGAAGTTGCACTTGAGATTATGAGAGTTGTGCAAGATGCTCTAGCTCGCAATGAGGGTGACAATGGGCATATTCTCAAGCTTACTAAGGAGTTTCTTCGCTCTACTCCACCAGAGTTTTTAGGGGAGGCTAAACCACTAGAGGCGGATGATTGGTTGGAACAAATTACCAAGACTCTTGATATATTCAGAGTCGAAGATGAGGGGTTGAGGGTTTCTTTGGTGAGTTTCCAATTGAAGGGAGAGATGGGCTATTGGTGGAAGTATGCTAAGAACACTATCAGTAACACATGGGTTGCTTTCACAGAAGCCTTTTTGGCCAAGTACTTCCCTCATTCCACTTAGAAAAGGTTGCAAGAACAATTTGTTGAGTTGCATCATGATGGAACTCCTTTGGCATAGTTTGAGATGCGATTCACTAGTTTGTCGATGTTCACTCCAGAGTTGGTGGCAACGGAGGAGTGTCGTTGTTATGAGTTTGAGAGACGGTTGCGTGGTGATATCCGAGAGAAAGTAGTCGGATGTATGTTGAAGAATTACTATGCTCTAGTTGAGATGGCAGCTCATGCGGAGGCCATGGTTGTAAGTGTTGGTTGCGTTAAGGAGGAGGGCATTTCGATAACTTTTACTGTTCATAAGTAATCTAGGCTCAATAAGTAGTGGATGCGAGCCCATATTCAATTCCAAGCTCAATCTTTGTCTTTGTTGGGGGTTTTAAACTCATTCGTTGGGAGGTTCAGGCTTCAAATTAGTCACATTGAGTCTACTGTTTGTTTCTATTGTGGTCATCTAGGCCATGTTAGACGTTTGTGCCCTGTGCGTGTGAATTCTTCGGGTGTCTTGGAAACCAATCAGACTTAGTCTCATCAGTCCAATTAGGGTCAATATCGATACTAGACCCAAGCAGGCCAAGCTTCGAGAGCCTCACGAGGGTCAACTTTTCAGCCAACACAGTAGTATTACCCTTGAGAGGGGCTTTTGTATTAGTGACTAGTGATATAATATTTGGGGGAAAAAAATTGTGTTGTTGATAGATATGCGGTTGGATCTGAGGCATCATAACTATGTGTTGTATATATATGTTATTGTTTGTTTATCCTCATGTATTGGGGGCACATATTGAATTTTGAACTTTCTTTTATGTATGTAATGAGAAGTTGTTAACGGGATCGATAATCCTAGTGTTATTGTATATCTGTTGTTAATTTAAGAGATGGTTATGTGATAGCCTGTGAGCCTTGTTCTATTTGAAAGTTGTTTGTCGAGAAGAAGAAATCAGTGTGCATTGTGTTTGGTGAGGTGATATTGTAAGGGCCGAGTTATAAGACTTTGAATAGGTTGAGTCTAAAGGAATATAAGATTTTAGAGTCTTGTGGAATTTGTGAGGTTATGTGAGAATGTTTCGATGGAGTGTGGGATTTGTATCTCGGAGTAGTGAAAATTATGCTTGTGTGTTATTTAGTGTTTGGTTTAGTTGGTTAGTGAGTTCGTTGTGATCTTATCGATCCTGATAAGGGTAGTGTTATGTTATGGTTTGTTGTGAGTTGGTAGTTATGTGTGGATGAAATAGGTTTGTGGTATTCAAGTGTTGAGTGATATTATTTATGCAGAGGTTATGAGCGTGAGGAGAACTTAGTGGTTAGATATTAGACGTATTCCATGGGAAAAAGTACGATTTGTGTTATTGGGTAACAAGTGTAGCCTGTGAAGATTGTTTTGTGTATCCTGGATTGTGTGATCTCTGTTGACCTTGTCGGTCTTGTGTTCATGATATAAGAATATGTTTGCCATATAGGCACATGTGTGGTGATTTCCTTGGGAACAATAGTAGTGTGGTCTAATCTTGAGGAATCTGAGGTGATTCAAGGAATATGAGGGATTGTGTGTGGAACTTCATTTTGGAGAATAGAGTGTTGAGTGGCATGTTGGTGTTTGGTACCTAGTAGGGAGTTTTATCGAGTTAGCTAGTCTGATAGTTAATATCGGGGTTTGGTTGGCAAGTAATCACCTTGGGAATAGCTTGGGCTTGGGTATGAAGGTCAAAAGATTTTGGGTGCCTTAGAATGGTTTTGTGAGCGTTGGGCCTCGTGTATGTGGTTATGAATCTTATGTGAAGCCTGCCAAGAGTTAGGGGAAAATTTCCTAGTTGGAATAACGTATTGTGAACTTTTGTTTTACGTGCGCTTTATTGTGTTGATAGCACCATTGTTATTTATATTACTTATTATTATTATAAAAGTGTTGCATAAATGTTTGTTGTGGCATCACTATAAGAGTGATGGGTGTTTTGGAAAATGAAATTTTCCTGGAGGTATGGCCTCAAATGTCTTTGTTACATGAAAATGTTACATATTTAATTTAATTGGTAATGAGGAATTTCAATGAGTAGTTTTTAGGCAACTAAATTGTGGATTATTATGTGTTATGAATAACACATTGTTTTCGAAAAAAGAAAAAAAAATGTTTACAATACTCTTGAGTTCTATATGGAGAAATGTGGAAAATATATTTCAATTGTGGACGGTGCAAGTTGAACACCCTTTGAGAAATATTTTATATGCAAGAGATTGATTTTTAAAGAGTTGAGAAAAAGAAGAAATTTCTCTTATAATAAAGTTGTGTTATTATTTTGATGATTGGGTTGTATAGTGATTTAGCTCGAGTTGCTAATCATGGGTTTGGGTCTTTGGTTTTGAGGAGTGTTTTGACATTGTTGAGACTTGTTATGCTGGGGTATTATTTTTTGACCGTGTTTTGCTACAAGTTCTTTCATTTTGTGTGAGTTTACTGAGAATTTTGTTGTGAGGATTTTCTTCTGCATTCGAGTGTTGAACACTCGGGAGTGTTATGTGTGTTGTGGTGGTTGAGGGTTGGTTGTTGTTGTTCTTGTCTCATAGGCCCAAGTAGTATTGTGGGTCGATGAGGCATCCGTGATCTCTTACTTGTGTTTTGTCAATCGGGTGTCTTTGGGGCCCCGAAATGTTGAGTCTAGATCCGAGAATTTATTTCAAGTATGGACCTAGTCTTGAGTTGAGGGTTGTACTTCCAGTTGTGATCGAATTGACTTTTGTTTCGACCTTATCATTAATTTCGAGGACGAAATTCCCTAAAATGGGGAGATTGTGACAACCTGAAAGTTTTGTTCTTCATCGATCAAACGACGAATTGTTTGCTCGAGCGATTTCGCGGGTCATCCAATACTTTTGCAGGTCTGAACTTTTGGGAGTTCACATTTTGTGCTTGAGCGAAAGTTTCATCGCTCGACCGGTCTTATGTCTCTAATGCTCGAGCGCAAATTTCATCGCTCAAGCAGTCTATTTGGGATCAGCACTTCAAAAAGTCACTTTTTGGTCAATCTAGATCATTTTTTTCTCTTTCTTCTGCCATTTTTTAGGGTTACAAGCTTTCAAGCCTGGTTTTCATATGTTTTCACTCATTTTCTACCCTTAGTTCCATATACCAAAACGTAGCGCACGAAGAGAGCTTTCTAATGTCGAGCGGATCGTGCTTTTGTCGAAATTAGATTTTCAGGCTTTCTCCTCTTCTTGCTAGAAGTAGGGATTTCTTTGCTCCTTCTCAATACTTCCTTATAAATAGACACATGGTATATTTCTCTTGCATAAAAAGTACGATTTGATTATGTGATTTCAAATTTATGTAAAGGGGTTTTGGGGTTTGAGTTGTGAAAAGTGAAATTGTATGTTTTTTGGAGGTTTTGTTATAATGAAAGGTAGTCTATTTATAACAAAAGGTAGTCTATCTTGCTTATATTATGAATGGAGGAAAAATTCTAATTTTTATTAATAAAGGTTTAATGTAATGAAAAGTGGAATAGTTTAGTAATAGTTATGTTATGCATTATGTGGATTGTACTAGTGTAGTGAATGCTAAAAAAGCAATTAACGAGATATTGAGATTGTTTTGAGAAATATATGTTGAGTTGAATTGAGTTAGGTTGTGGTTTCGATTATCTATGGGTTGAGATTATTAAAGAAAGAAAATTGAATTTTTGGAACATGGTTGTATATTATGAACTGGAGAAATAAGAAAATTGATTTTGAAAAGAAAATAAAATTATACCACTTTTGTAAATTGAGAATAAACGGGGGATTAGTCGGTTGAACATTTGATATATGTTATTGTTGTTGTTGAGCTTATGTCCCATGCGTGTTGGATGGTTGTAGTTATGTGTATCAAATGCATGTGCTTAGAGGTTTTGTCATTGGTTATCGGTGGAGGATGACATTGATGTGTTGAATATATTATGTATATGTATTACGCTTGTGTTATCATACTTTTAGCATGTTGTGATGGTTAGTAACATATACTGTGCTGAGAATGAGAGGTACTATTACTTTCCAGCTAGCGCTTGGAGAATTGGTTGTGCTTAAAATGAGAGGTACCAGTACCTTCCAGCTAGTGCCTAGGGAACTTGGCAGAGGTATCATTTCCTTCCAGCTTGTGTCTGGTAAATTGGCAGAGGTACTATTCCCTTGCAGCTTGTCTCTCGTAAATTGGCGTTTCATTGTGGAAAGGTATATCCTTAACTCACCGTTCTTGAGGCAGGTAGAACATGGGTTGGGGTTTTAGTGTTGAATCTGTTTATCTATGTATATTATATGTGGTAGCGATTTGGTTGATAAGGTTGGGTTGTCTCATATGATTGTATAGTAGTCTTGACATGTACGTTATTTTCTTTTCGTGTTAAAAGCATCGTATATACATTTGTGTGTTGAACAGGTTGCAGAAATGTTTTATTATCCTTTGGCTTAGGGCTTGGAAATGTGGTTCATGTATTAGTAATGGGTGTATGTGATGGGTAGGGAGTGCAATGAATGATAGGTAATTGGGTTTTGTGAACACGTTATCGAAATGCGTTATTGATATATATATTTTTATGAAATAGATAATGTAAGAGAAGGAAGAGAGAGTGTTATGTATGTTGAGCAAATTAGACGATTTTTGATTTTTTTTTTATTTATATATATAAGCATGCTTTGATTATAAACTGTTACATTTTTTGTATTATATGATATGAAACATTCATGATCATAACTATCGGTATGTTGTTATTGTTTAGGATTATATTGGGATCCCTACTGAGCTTTATAGTCATCCTACGTTACTAATTATTTTTCAGGTACATGTTGATAAGTGATACAAGATCGGTGATTTTCCTTACGCGTTGGCCACGGGATCTTTATTTGTTGGCGGAACGCCGTTGTTGTAAAAAGGGTTGAACCTTTTCTCTTTTATGTAATAGTGTAAGCCTATGGACAATCTATTTAATGGTAATTCATGTTGCATTTCAATTTGTTTATACGATTGAGGAAAATCTTTATGTATTTATGGATGTCAGTAGATTTCATTTCCGTATTGTATTAATGAAAATAGACTTTAACGACGTATATGGAAATGTTGACCGGGAAATAAAAAGTGAGCCGTGACAATTATGTAATTTTTAAATTAGACTTTTTAATAATTTTCCCAATAATTTTCTCGATAAAAATTCTAAAAGGACATATTTATTATTGGATAATACTTGAGACCCTTTGGCACCTCACCCCTTTTGCCATGTGTCAGGTGATTGGATGTCTTGAGAAAGTGACCAATGAGAGAAGAGAGGGGGTCAAAAGGAGGTCTAAAAAAGGGGGTCTAAATCACCACCCTTTATTATTTTTGACCCATAAGAAGTAATTTATATTTTAAATAAATATTTAAAAAAAATGTATTGATAATTTAACCAAATATTTTTATTTTAGTGAGTGGTCGGCTTCATAAACAGTTTGTAGGAAAACATGTGGCAAGTGGCGACAGATAAGGGGCGAGCAAACTCAACAAACAAACCATCGAAGGGTCCCACGTTATATATCTGATTTAGGTAGCTGTCAACTTCATAACTGTCGTTAAAATGTACCCTTTCTTGCTATTGCAGAAATAAAGATGGATTCTTTTGTTTTTGTTATTATTATCAACCAAAAAAAAAAAAATCAAACATGGTTGAAGCCCTTGTAAGGCCACATAGTTCCCTCCACTTTGTACTCATCAACCCACGCCACTGATTCATGGACACCCCCATTGTACTTGCTCTTTTGTGTCCTCTATTTTAAAACAGTAATGATACAGTTCACTAAAACTAGTATTTTAAAACATTATTAATGAGTTGATAAGCATTTAAAAAAAAAAAAAAAAAGACACAAACAGTGGATCCCGTCTACTGTCACATCACTAATGATGCTTTTAGAGTACCACTTTTAGTGGTCTTAAGCATTATTGATTTTAGAATGGGTTATTTATAAAATATCATTTAAATTATTGAGGAGTATTATTTTATTAAATTATAAAAATATATAAATGAATTTATTAAATTATTAAAAAGTATTATTTTATTCTCTAAATTATAAAAGCATACCAATTAAACCTCTCAACGGAAGGGTTCAAAGTAAAACACCCTAATTGTTTAGGGGTCCATTTATATGCTTTTATAATTTAGAGAGTATATGTGTAAATAATCCTTTTAGAATTTATAGATACAAAAATATTTAAGATCTTTTTTTTTTTATAAAAAAAATAGGTAAGTTATATTGATTTATCGAGATTTAAAAAAATATAATAAGTTGCATAATTTTGACATAATTTCATTAAGTTCTTTTAAAATTTCAATTCATATAACATTTAACTCCATTTTTATTAATAGTTTATTAGTTATATGGATTATAAAAAAAAAAAAAAAAAATGATGTTATCTCTTTTACACGAAATGTATACTTTAAGTTGTTTATTTTTGTATTTTCATACTGTTTACATTAGTTTTGATTTATTTAACTTTACTAAAAGTGAGATAAGTGTAATTATGTCAAAATTGTAGGTCTTACTATATTTTTTTCAAACTTTAGGGGAGGAAGTCAGTGTAACTTATTATTTTTTAATTTGATTCATAATGATATAATATAATAGATATCAACTTTTGATTTGTTACACATTTCATCATATAAATTCAACTCACATCATTATAAGTAAATTTGTGAATTCAAAATTTCTAACACTTCTCTTATTGATATGTTGGATGCACAAGTATACACTATCAGTGTAATTATACATTCTCTAAAGTTTTTTTTTTTTTTTTAAATATAAGTAATTCTATAATTTTAATATAATTATATTAATCTCACACTTATTTATTTATTTATTTATTAATGTGTTAGATATACCTACAATATATATAATATAAATTTCTTAAATATAATAAGACTAAAATATTAAAATGTTACACTTATTACTCATTTTTTTGTTATTTATTTTTTATTTTTCATTTTTTAACTCTCATCACTTACAAATTATTATTCATAGTGAGTAATTTTTGTAGTAGGGTACTACAAACCTACCATGCTCCTGCCCTGCCCTGCCCTACCTTGTTTCCATTCTTATTTCTAATAATAAAAAGATTAGGGTGTTAACTTTTACTAAATTCCCTTTATAAATTCTAGTTTTAATTTGTCAAATTTAACAGTTAGACCAAGAGGGTCGAGATATAGAATGTTGTGGTTGGTGATCGTGGTTGCCATGGATGGTGGGGGTGGAAGCAACAGATGAGAGAGATTAAGCAAAGTGGGAGAAGATGAGGGTGGAGCTGGTAGTGGTTGTGGTGGAATTCAGTAGGGTCGTGGTGGTCGGCAACTGAGATGGGTAGGAGAGGAATGAATGGAGGGAGAAAATGGTGATTGCTCAATGAGAGAGAGAGGAATAAATTATATATATATTTTTAATTATTTATCAATTTTTACTTATGTAACTAAATTTTTTTTCCTTCATGTTTTTGTAATTTTTCCATTAAACTCTATTTTATAATTTTTCATTTAAAAAAAATATTTTGCAATTTTTTGAAAAATGTTAATTTAACAACAAAATGAGAACAATACAAGCATTTCCACCATTTTTGTTGTTTTCAAATAAATAAATATATATATATATATAAGAAGAAGAAGAAAATTAGGAAATATATATATAAAAACTAAGAATAACATCCATCAAATAAAAAGAGAGCACATGAAAATGACAATATTATGCACATGAAAAATAAAAATAAAAATAATTGTCTTTTTCATATTTTAAGGGTGGTTGAGAACTTGAGATTGCTTAGATGACTTTCTTATCCTCATATCCATGCTTGGCGGTTGAAGCAATCCAAAGGCTTTCTTGTTAATTGATTAAAACCTTAACCAACTTTAATTTTAGACAATTATCAATCAGTTCTATTAAATTTATTTTGGCAATTGAATTAAAAGTCAATTTTTAGTTTTCTAGTCTTTTTTAGTTTCATCATCTCTATTATATATATATATATATATATTCCAAAAAAACACCAAAACAGTCAAAAAATTGACTTTTAACCCACTTCCTAAAATATGCCTAAGTTAAACTTATTTACTTACAGGTCTTGATTGATAAATTTATCTCAAAAGTAAGATTTATTGATAATTTATCCTAATTTGGGTGAATGTTTAATCTGGCCTGATAAATTTATCTCAGAAATAAGATCTTTTGATGTTCAACCAAAGCAGGCAGATATCTTGACCCATGCCTACTGCTTCATCTAGGAGAAAAGAATCATGCTCTCCTCCCAAATTCCATTTGCAAACAAACATAATATACCAATTTGGTAAAGTTGATTAAAAACTTATAATTCACCCAATCCATTCTAAATAGACATATTCCAATATTAGGGATTAATAAAAAATTAATTAAAACATTAGGGTTCCCATCCTAAAAAAAGAAAAAAATATTCATTACAGTTAACTCGATTAGGTGTTTCTTAAAACATTAGTGATAATTTTTGTCCAGGAAAAAAATGATTGCTTCTTTATTTATGCATAAATTTTGATGTCTTTGTGATGATTCTAGTCGAATATTAACTTTTTGGGAGCTTTTTTGATTAATTATCTTTCTAAGAGTTTTATTCCATTCAACTCATATTGTTTTTGACTATTTCATTAGGTCCTATTTCAGGTAAGAAGACCAAAACATTCTCAATCTCTCCTACCCCCTATTAATGTTAATTGTCATTATATTTTAATAGTTCCCATGCATTAAGATGTTGACTATCATTATATTCATATTAATTTGAAATGAATTTTTGCCATTGTATTGTCAATTACATTATGTGAATATTCACATCATGCAATTGAAATAAATATTCACATTAATTTGAAATAAATTTTTTTCATTGTGTTGTTAATTACATGATATAAATATTTATATTAAAACATAAGAATGTGAACGTTCACATCACTATGTCAGATGAGAGAGAATGTTCACATGTTGTGAATATTCACATCACTACATATTATGAATAATAATATGTTGTCAATTAAAAATATAATTATTTCTGATGTACCAAAAAAAAAAAATTAAAAATATAATAAACGTTAGTTTAATATGTTATCAATGAAAAATAAGAAGGTTCACATGTTGTGAACAATCACATCACTACATTAGATGAGAGAGAATTTTCGAAAAATGTGTTGTCAACGTTTACATTAGATGAGAGAGAATGTTCACATTATTTTTAATGCGTTGTCAATTAAAAATATATTCACATTATCTAATAATATAAAATAATAACATCAATATTATTTAATTTGTGTATGAAATTTCCTATGCATTGGTCCTTTCCCTTCTCTCTCCTCCCCCAACATTAAATATCAATATTAAATATAAGGGCATAAAAGTCTAAGAAAATAATGTAAATAAAGAAAAAAGACTTTATGGAATAAAAGTATAAATACATGGGATTAAGTGGGTTAAAAAATTTCTTCGTGAACTTCTTGAATTAGAACACTTCTAAATAGGATTTATCAATAAAAAAAATCCTAATTTTTTTGACTTCATTATTTTTTTATTATTATTACCACAATACTGTCCGTAGTAGGATATTTAGGGTTGGTTTGACATATTTGAAAAAAGTTAAAAAGTCAAAAAGTCACTATCTTATTTAAGTCACATCATCTTATTTAAGTTACATCACCTCTTTAACACATCACTTCAAACCCAACCTAAAGTCAACTATATTTCATAAAAAGTCAAAAATTACACTTATTTAGATCATTCCAAACAACTCCTTATTTAAATCTTCCTCTTATGTGTTATTGGCTTTTCTTGGTTGTTCAATTTAAAATAAATTTCTTTATATAGAAAATTAAAAGGAAAAGACTTATCTCTAGTCCATTTTGTGGACTACTCGTGGTGTTGGTCTTGTAAAATATATCATGAATCTTATTTTAATGATTCAAATTGTTCAATATGTAGAGTTTGTTAAATTCTTTATCCTTATAAAAAAATTACTTTTATCGAATATTAATAGTTCTTTGTTCGAATCATATTTTTATTATTAATAATAAATATAATTTTAAAAATAAATTATTACTCCCTCCGTCTTAAAATAATAGTCCATTTTAAGAAATTTAACTTTTTTTATAGTACAATTATTATATTTTAAAAATATTAATTTTTCAAAATTACCCTTTAATAGTATTTTTTTTAGGATATCAATTATCATAATTTTATTTTTCGTATTATTAATGAATTTAATAGAAGGAAAAAATAGCAAATTTATATTATTTTATTTTACTTGATTTTTGAAAAGAAATTAATATTTTGAAATAATAAAAAATAGAATAAGAGATTAATATTTTGAAACGAATGAAAAGAAATTAATATTTTAAGATAATAAAAATTATTATTTTTAAATGATAAAAATATGTTTCGATACATACTATGTGAATTTACCCAAAAATAAATGAAATTATCTGAATAATGAGGACTTTCAACAAAAACAAGAGCGATCCAATAAATAGATCCATCAAAAGGGATCGTTCGTTTGTGTGAACCAAAAAACAAACACCCCACTCCCCACACGTTGGCATTACAAAATTAAGCCACGTGGCGATCATAAAACAAGTAGTGGGTCCCAGTTTCGGTACATAGATGCCAAACGCAGAAAAAACAAAAATGAAAAAAAAAAAAATCCTTCTAAATCTAATCTCTCTGTCTATAATATACTATGATTGATTTTTTTTTTTTTTTTTTTTTTTTTTTTTTTTTTTTGCTACTCACTAGTGTTTGTAATTAATAATCTATATTTAAGAACAATCAATCATAGCGAAAAAATATTAGAGCTCTATTATTAAAACTCTCAATCATAATTGAAAAATAAACCTTCAGACCCTCTAATTAGAGGTGTGACGGGAAAGTGGATCTCATTTCCTGTGTGGTTGTATTTTTTTTTTCATTTCACCCGACGGATTTAGAATTCTATATTTAGAGTTTTAAATTATTACTGCAGAAAAAATTATCAGTTTGTCCAAATTATTTAGTTATTATCTTCGTCACTAATTATAAATTTTTATATTATTTTATATATTTTAATAATTTAATAACAAATAAATAAATTTATTTTTTTATCAATTAAAATATACGTGTGACACTAATCTAAATCAATCAATAAATTTTCGTTTAGAATGTGACTTGACTACTTTTTAACTTTTTAATTATTTTAATTTGAGATTAAAAAGTCTCGTTTGTGATGAATTTTTTGACTTTTTTAACTTTTGTGAAAAAAAAATTAATTATAATTTGATATGATATTTTATCTTATTGAATTAAAAAAATTATTTTATTTTTTTATCATTATTTTAGTCTGAGGAAATGATGCCAAACATAGCCTAACTTCTGTTAAAGCAGGGTAACTACCGTCGTTAGTTTGTGATGAGTTTGATTTGACTATCTCTATTCACAACGCATACATATACCTATGATCATAATTATTATTATTTTTTTAAATCATCATAAAAAATAAATATAGGGAAATTTAACACGGACGTATCCACAGAGAAAAATATATTGAAGCATAGCGGTGGTGGTGGTTCGCTGTTGTTCTCTACTACTACTCTTCCTTCTCACGCATGATCGCTTCTCTTTCTTTTTTTTTTGGATCTCTCTTTCTTACTTTTCTGTCTCTAGACTTTCTCTCTCTCTCTCTCTCTACAAATTGTGATTGTGAATGCACAGTGGAGAGAGAGAGAGACAGAGAGAGAGAGAGATGATCACTGTGGTTTCTGATTAAAAACAGTTGGGGATTTGTGCGAGGTTCAGACTTCCAGAGAGGTTCTTCTTTTTGTGTTTCTCTCTCTGGTGGAACTACACAGAGAGAGAGAGAGAGAGATTGTGTTGTCTCTCTGTAGACTAGAGTATGGGAGCTTGCGTGTCGACCCCGGAAAGGTGTGTGGGGGGTGGATTGCATTCGTCGAAGAAGAAGAAGAAGTTGTCTCGCAAGCGAAAGAAAGCAATTAAGCGAAGAGTTTCTTCTCGCCTTTCTGATCATTCTCTTGACAACCTTGATAAGTCCGCCACACTCGATCGCTCCTTCAACAATCCCACTTTCCATGGTCCTCTCTCTCTCTCTCTCTCAAATTCCGTATAAGATTATAATTTGGAGTTTTCATATTGCGTTTCAATAGAAATTAATTTTGATTTGATTTGTTAGTTGGGTTATGTGTTAAATTGTGTTTTTGCTGAGCTTTTTATTTTATTTTTTAATTGCAAAGCTGTTAATTCTGTTAAGATAGTAATGTACACTGTTTGATATGGATTTTTTTTTTTGCATGGTTTTATATAAGTGCCTGTTTACCTTATAAAAAAAGAAAAGGAAAAAAAAAAAGAAGATAAAAATTAAAGATTAAAAAAAAAATAAGGAAGAATGCTTTAGGCATGGGTGTTATATTTTAGCATAATAATTTGTGCAATTTATTTTTGTTATAAAAATGTGAGTCCTGTAAATTATTAATATACGATGATTGATCTTGAATTTTATTTTTTATTTTTTTTGAATTTACCTGTAATTACATGTCTCTACACCTGTCATAATTTATGAGAAACTGAACAATATTCCCAATATAATTTAGTGGGATGAGATTGACCTATTTGATCTAGATTGCTTGCTTCTTGGGGGTTCTGATCTTAAAGAGATGTGGATGGAGATGTTTTTATGTTAATTATGATTAGGAAGTTGACCGCACTTCAAATTCAAGGTTTTGAGGGCATTTAGTACGCCATGAACCAAGGAAAAATTTATAATTGAATATGATTAGTCTTGTATGTTTTTTCCATTAGCTTTGAGATTATGAGAGAGGTCTCTCATTTTGGTTACTTGTCTTTTGGCTTTATACTTTAAGTTATGAGTGTGCTAAAAATAAAGCAATGAATTGGCTGCGCGCCACCCCACTCTGCCCACAGATGCAAATGTGGTTTGAGGAATTAAGTTATTATCTATGTTGTGCAACCTTCATATGGATGCCAATGTGAGAGGCTTAATCGTTCGTAATTTATGGGGGTGAGGAGAGAATCAAAGATGGTCTATATATAGCTTCAAGAAGTGGTTATTCATTGCTGTGAATGGTGACTGGTCATATGGACATGGTGGTTCGTTCTAACAGTATTTGAAGAGACACAACAAAGGCCTCACCAGCAGCATGATTTTACCTTCTTATGAAGCTATAAGCCTAAAACACCTCAATCAAGATTTTAGTCGAGTCTTTGGACTTCTTTGTACCCATTTATAATTGCTCTTTGGTTTTTTTTTTTTTTTTTTTTTTTTTTTTTAACAACTCCAAGTGGTTATAAGATGAAATCATGGTAACTGACTAACCGGAACTGTGCTCCAACCATAGGAAAGTTGTTATAAGATGAAATCAGGTAACTGACTACCCGGAATTGTACTCAAACAATAAGAAAGTTGTCATAAGATGAAATCATGGTAACTGACTAACAAGAATTGTACTCCAACAAGAAGTGGTAAGATATTCCTTTTAAATTTGCAGAAATTTTATTTTCCAAATCTCATATCTGTATTTCATATGTGCTAAATTGGCATACAATATCTATGATACATTGAAAGCTTTGGAAAATTTGTGTTGCTTGACAATATTTCGTCTTGGAACAATGGAACCAGATATAGTTGCAAATATTCCTGCTTGATTCCATGTGAAGTCAATTGGTTTCTCTTACAGTGTGCTGACCTCATTTCTATTGGAATGTGATGATGCTGGCAGGAAGTATTGATGAGGCGTGGTACGATTCTACTGCTATACTCGAGTCTGACTGTGATGAAGATTTCCAAAGTGTGCCTGATGGTATAATATATGGAGATGGTAATCTTCTAAATTTCATTTTTTTTCTGCCTTGATTTGTTAGTAATAGTTCTTTCTTATTATGGGCACAATATATATATGCAGACGTGCTATCTCTAAATGGCTTTGAAGGTGCATCCATATCAAGTACTGCTTCTACTAGAGAAGCTAATCACAAACACTATACCATCAACCCATCTTTTAGTGATCAGCTACAGAGACCAGGGGACTTGTCAACTGGAAATTCTGCACGCAACTCTGTCAGTGAAGTTGCCAAAAACTCAGCACATTTAGATGATATTGATTCCCAATCAAAATCAGTAGAACCTCTAAATGAAGAAAAGCAACCAGTGTTCCGTGATGAGATCTCATCTGTGGATGAAGGTGAAGGCAGGGAGGATGGACTGTTGGATAATTGCGGGATGCTTCCAAACAACTGTCTGCCTTGTCTTGCTACTACCGTCCCCGCAGTTGATAAGAGAAGATCACTGAGCTCTAGTCCACCAAGTGCAAGGAAAAAGGCCGCCTTAAAATTTTCCTTCAAATGGAGGGAAGGTCATTCTAATGCTGCTATGTGTGAGTATTGTTACTGTTACTTTGCTGTAGTCCTAATCACTTGGATGGCAACATACAAATAAGCATAGCATGTAATATAGCTATTTTACGGACATTATCATGATTATTATTGCTACTGCTTTCAGTCTCAAATCTTCTATGTTATGGAACTTATCTAAAGCATATGTATGTGTTAATTGTACACTGTAAATGGGATAGGCTTGGGGAAAAGCTGAAGTTAAAAGATGACTGTTCCTATTTAGCATACCGAGAAGAATAGAATAAAATTGATTGGTTATCATGCATACTGGTTACAAATTTACGCAATATCTGTCCTAAGAATTTAGCGGAGAGTCTGAAATTAATTTACTTACATTTTTTATTTTTCTTGGTTTTCTGGTTTCCTTAGTATCTTCAAAGATGCTTCTGCAAAGACCGATAGCAGGTTCTCAAGTACAGTTTTGCCCAGTAGAAAAGAAGATGTTTGATTCTTGGTCACGGATTGAGCCAAGTACTTTCAAAGTTCGGGGAGAGAACTATTTTCGGTATGAAAGCAGTACTCAGCCCATTCGTTTTTCACATACATTCATTAGTACATGCAAGCATATTTCCCCACACACACACACACACTGTTTTATATATGATTAAAGGTCTGAAGAACTCTCTAGTCTGTACATCGCAATGATGGCTCAACAATTACTTTGAACTCCTTTTGCATTTAATGTGGAAACCAATTTTTTTTTTGTTGGGTATGGCAGGGATAAAAAGAAGGAGTTGGCTTCTAACTATTCTGCATATTATCCATTTGGTGTTGATGTGTATTTGTCTCCACGAAAAGTTAATCATATTGCACAGTTTCTGGAACTTCCTGTCATTAATTCTTCTGGAAAACTTCCACCCATCCTTGTTGTAAATGCTCAGGTATATCCACCTTTTAGTTTTTATTTGATTTCAGGCACCCACAAAGTATATTTTGCTGTCATGTTTAAACATTTTAAGAAGTTTGTACATGCTGGAAGACATCTCTGTGGCAAATCATCCTCTCTCTTTTTGTGTGTGTGTGTGTGTGTGTTGGGAAGTAACCAATCATTTTGTTACCAAAAACTGAAGAAAACACTCCCTCTATAGCATACACCTACCTAGCCCAGCAGCATCTGATACCCAATTGAGCATAGTGTCGTACATGTATCCCACCATAGTCATCATTTCCCTTCCCACTGAAGCACCTCTCTGAACTACAATGGTGCCATGCATGGCACAATGCTTCAAGAAGCAACCCATCACCATAGAACAGGAAAAGAATGGAGAAAAGTATAAAGACAAAATATTCTGCACTGTAACCACACCAAACTGCCAAGCTAAGCACACTTAGCCACAATAGGATCTACAGAAAGTACTCTGGTTTAGAAAGTCTGAGAAGAAGATAAAAAATCAGGATGATGGTGCATCCTAACAGACAAAAAATAAAGCACAAGGGTAAGATTTATCCTAAAAGATAAACAATGGAACACAAAGGTTTGGAACACACCAGGGGTTCTCAAAGGCAAAGGATAGACATTGATTTGGCCTTCTTCTTCATGGAAGAGAGAGAAGCTTTCAACCCCCCGTCCTGCTGGTTTCATTTGAACTTTGATTGAGATATTGAATTGTTTCATTCATATGTTGAAGATACACGTGAGAACTATCCTCCTACATTTGATTATTTCTTTAATATACAAATTTTGTATTTCTCTGAGAGATTGACGTGTGTATCCGGAGTTAATGTACAATCTTTGAAAATATAATGAGGGATTGTAACCCAAGAGGCATAGAAGCACAATTCAAACAGTCATAATGCTTATTTGGGTCAGTCACAGACTTGACCACACTTTTCTGGTCATCTTGTTGTCCATTTGACACCTCCAACTTCAGCCTTGTCATTGATATATTGTCAACAAGACCATCTCCAGCTGACTCTTCCTCATACTGTATAAATGGTGCTGCCTTCCAAATTAATGCATTATTTTTTAAAGTCTAGTTCTGCTGTATTACCGTATGCATTAGTCTCTAGTGATATTGCTAACTGTATGGGTTGAGCCTTCTAAACATTTAATGTGTAACTTTTAATTTCAACAGTTCATTTTTGTGAGATTAGAATTGTCTTCTTTTGTTCTTACTACTTTCCTCTCAGATTTTGATACTGAATTGTTGCTTTTGGTGGGTCCTACAGATTCCGCTTTATCCTGCTTCTCTTTTCCAGAGTGAAAATGATGGGGAAGGAATGAGTATCGTTTTATACTTTAAGCTTTCGGAAAGTTATTCTAAGGAGCTTGCATCCCATTTTCAAGAAAATATCAGTGTAAGTTGGATCTTTATTTATTTGCATTTTAGTGCTTTTGCTTTGTACATGTGCGATTCCTGTATTTAGCTGAGCACTCATGCTGCTCATCTTTTTATCTGTAGCAATGATGCCATGAACAGATATTGTGATTCCTTCAGAAATTCTTGTTGTAAATGGAATGTTCTTAATTTCTTAATAGCATTTCTTTTATGATGATTTTTCTATCTGACATTTTATAAGATTCCTTCTGTCTTTCCTGTTTTCGATTTTTATATGACATTTTTAGGTTTCCTGTTATTGATGTGTTTTGAACTGCCATTTCTAATGAGTTCATGTCCATTTTCTTCTTTCTGAAACAGAGGTTAGTGGATGATGAAGTAGAAAAAGTCAAAGGTTTCCCAGTAGATTCAACTGTACCCTTCCGGGAAAGGTTGAAGATATTGGGTCGTGTAGTGAATGTGGATGACCTTCATTTAAGTGGAGCGGAGAGGAAGCTTATGCATGCTTACAATGAAAAACCTGTTCTTTCACGTCCGCAACATGAATTCTTCTTGGCAAGTACAGAAAGAATTTTCCTCAACATTAAAAATTCCAATTCATCATATTTGTTTCATATGACTTCCTATTTTCCTCCTTTTCAGTTGAGACTGATAGTATATCATCTTCCATATTTGTTTTCCTTGTTGATACTCTTATTTATTTTTGGGGTAAATTACACCACTGGTCTTACTAGTTGGAGCGAAATTTCACTTTGGTCATCGTAGTTTCAATTTGAACAATTTGGTCCCTACACTTTCAATTTTGTTGCAATTTTAGTTCCTCCATCATGCATTGTTAACATTTTGAATGGACAAAAATCACGTGCAAAACTAGAGGGACCGAAGTGAAATTCAAAACAAACTATAAGGATGATAGGTGTAATGAATATTTTACACTGGTGGACCCTCTAGTTTGTTTTAAATTTCACTTTGATCCCTCTAGTTTTACACATGGTCTTTTTTTCATTTCAAATTCTAATGGTAAGTGATGGAGAGTCCACATTGCAACAAAATTTAAAGTGTAGGGACCAAAGTGATTTAAATAAAATAAAAAAAAACTAACTGTGTAATTTACCCTTATTGCTGACTGCTTTATGAACGAGCTGAATGGTGTTGGATTTTGAGAATAATTCCAGAAAATTCTAAAACTACTTTTCATTCTAGTGACATGACATTACTATGAATTTTCTTCAGGGAGAAAACTATCTCGAGATTGATTTGGATATGCATAGATTCAGTTACATCTCTAGGAAAGGATTTGAAGCATTTCTTGGTAGATTAAAGATCTGCATCTTGGATTTTGGGCTCACCATTCAGGCAAGTATTTTTCAGTGACCAAGTGGCTTCCTTTTTAGAACACTTCTCATTCTTCCTCTTCCCTTTACTTTTCTGGAAATGAAATCATTTTGGGTTTTTCAAGCTCTTACCAATATTAAATTTTATATTCACTGTAAATCAGGGGAACAAAGCTGAAGAGTTGCCGGAGCAGATCTTATGTTGTATACGGTTAAATGGGATTGATTACATGAACTATCAGCAACTGAGTCAAGAGTCCCTTGAATAAAGTCATAACAAATGTAAGGCTCGATATTAATATTTAATAATGGCTAATTTTTATAGAAGCCTTTGAGACATCATCGATTTTTCTCATTCTTGACTTTAAGTATACCCCAATAATTAATACGAGGATTCACTTGTGACTGCCGCTGTGCAACACACCATTAAACAAACTGTACAGGTCTTAGACAAGGAGAAAGAGCCTGTTTTTCATTACCTTTTTACATGCTATGACAACCCTGTCTTCTAACCTCTCACTCATTTAATATTTATTATGGCAAATTTAATTGTGCAATTACAATGGAAAATCTATGCGAGCTCTTGCTGTCTATGAAGCAATGTAACTAACCTATACACTATTACAAATGTTGCTGAGGTGGTTTGGAAATAATATAGAAGAGCAACTCTTTGACAAGATGATTTTTATGCAGTTTATGGAGGGGATATGCCAAGACTTGAGATGGTATCAGGTGAGAGAGTGTTGTGAAGGCTATCTTTTGATGAATCTCTCTCAATCTTGTTGAGACTTCCCTACTACCTCTTATGTATAAACTCTTCAGCTCAGCTCTGTAGTCTTCAAAGTGGTGAAAGTATCTTATATACCCACATGTTTATGAGAGAAAGGGTACACTCGATGGTGTACCCGTTACACAAAATTCCAAATAACTATGTTCAACCTGTGAAATTTTGCACCTATTAATAAAATGTGTCTCCAGACTTCGGACTCAACTGTTCCATACTTGTATCAAACATTCAAATGCTGAGTGAATTTCCATCTCTCCTTTTGCCGCTTTGTCTACCAGATTCATATTTGTCTGTCTCAGTGTGGCTTTGTAAGCCATTTTCTTCTCTGTGTCAATTCTTCTCATAGTATTCAAAGAATGATCAGAGAGGTCCACCATTTTGAGAATTTTGGCTTTTGAATAAAAAACGAATCAGTATCACAATGCAATACAGTATGCTTGAGCTGCTTCAAGTGAGTTATTGAGTGAAGAACATTTGTACTCAGCTTGTATACCTGAAATATTGAACTCTGGTTGAGCGCTAAGTAAACCATTTGAGTTCCATTAACTATTCTCGAGTGAATGGTAATTCTACTGTGTGTTGCACTACCATGGACAGTAATAATGCTATAGTGCATGTGCTTGAGCGAACATCTAGTGACTTGGGGGGCAATCAACACTGATTTTCAATCTTGATTATGAACTTCCATTCTCTGCTCGAGCAGCCTCTAAACCCGCTCGAACCTCTGCTCATCTGATTGATTTGTCAAGCTTTTACAATTGAACATTCGAACATACATTACAAACATGATACAAAGAAATGACTCAACTAATACAAGAGTTTTGTCAACTGAATTTGGCCAATCCATCAAATACATGAACAAATATCACTACGCCTTCCAATGTACTCTGTGTCTCTCTCATCCATGTATTTTATGAACAAATCACAAAGGAAACAATGTGAATGTGGTTCAGTTATGAAAGATATAACTAAAGGGCAAATTAATCAAACTTCTGAGGCAGCTTACTGAAAACTGTTACAAATCACAAGCACTCCACCTTCTTGTTGTTCAATATAAAAGCAGTAAATAACAAAGCAGACAGATCTTAAAATAGCTATATTCTATTTACATGGTATCTAATCTACCTAGACAAACCAAAAATTGACTGCTTCAATTTCATGGGATGTCACCAGCACCAAAAATTGGTTATGGTTAGAAACATCCAAATGGTACAATATTTAGGCCCATTAAAACATCCTACTAGGGAGTTGTGAATAGAAGTTGTCAATTTACAATGCTTACAGGCAAATGTGCTTGAGTTAGTTTCAGAGGAATATCACAAAGTGCAGATCTCTGGATTTTCATATACCGACATGGGATCCTCTGTATCCAAAATTCATGTTTCCCTATACCAAATGCACTCTTAGCAGAACGATCATGCCTCGAGATTCCTGTATTTGGAGATTTCTATCATATTGTATGACACAGAGTGCATTCGGTACACAGTAACATAAAATTTTGGGTACAGAGGATCCAGAAAGATATGGACAAATACCTGGTCCTTTCCCTATAACAAGCCCACAGTGGTGAATACACAAAAACTAGTTGCTTCCATGAGATAGGGTAGATCTTGCAGATACAGATGCAGTGGGGCTGGTAATGTCTTGATCTACATTGCCAAAATTGGCCTTTCCTGTCAACATCTTTATTGCTATTTGAGCAACATCAGCAAACCAGTCATCCTCTGGCAAAACACTGCAATAATGAAAGTATCACCGTATGTTCAAATTGATACAAGGGCCAGTCCAGAATTCTTGATATATTCTATAAATCCATGCATTATGGCTACAAAGTGAAACTGAGATTTAAGTACCTTAATCATGAATTTGTTTTTAGGGCAAACTTCACTTTACTCTCTATGGTTTACTTTATGTGCAATTTACCTATCATTTAGAAATAAGTACATAACTCCTTTGTGTTTTGTGGACTAAAATGCATCGTCAAACATTCTATTCAAGTTAACAGCATGTGTGTAACACGTGCCAGGACATAAGGGTACTATATCCTCATTTCTAAATGTCAAGGGTAAATCACACATGGAGTAAAAGTGAATTTTGCCTTCCAAAAGATGATAAAAAATGTTTGTGGTTTTGCACGATGAGGTTACTTATGTAAAATGATATTTTAGTCTTTTTGCTTAAGTTGTTAGCGGGTCTGACAGTACACTTTAATCCACAAATCATAGGGGGTGATGTGCTTATTTTCAAATAATAGAAGATTATGTGCACATAAGCCAAACCATATAAGGAGATAAACCGAATTTGTCTCTTATTTTTATCCAACTAGGCATCCCATACCTGTAAGGATCTATTCCAGTTGCAGCAACTGATTCAATAGCTCTACCTATGATATTTTTGATAACTTGATGAAGATTTCGAGATAAGTAACGGCCTTGGGATGAAAAGAGTATCACAAACTCCATGTCCAAATAGAACTGCAAAACAATCAGGCAAAACCTCTGTTACCTTTTTTTTGCCTCCCAAAATAAATAAAATAAAAATGAAAACAAAACGAAATGAAATGAAAAACCTGTTGAAGGCCTAGAGGGCCCAGAGGCCTTGGTCCCTCTTCAATCTCTTCCCAAAAGCTTTGGTCATCAGAGAGCCACAAGATGACAGTCTCTGTGAGTCTCATCAATAATATTGTTGCAAACCTTTCCCTTCCCACAAACATGTCTGATGCAATGCTTGCAATCCGAGTCAGCTTTGCAAAAAGTTCCTGAATGGATATACAGTTGATGATCAACCACTCAGTATTAGCATGCAAATGCAAGTATTTTGCAACAAAGAGGCATGTGCAGTACATAAAAGCAGCACAACTTGGATTTTTGACATGTATACAATAGGCAAGATGGGGCCTAATCTGCAGTAAAATATGAAGGGAAACTGGGAAAGAAAGATGCAAAAGTTCAACTAGAAATTAACGTCCACTGTTCTAAATGATGATAGCAGCAGACAGATTACTAGTTAGCAATGACAGACTTGAGGAACCGTAATTGAAAGAACAGAAGAATTTATTGTAGCTGGAAACATTTTTTTTAAAAGAATAGATACACTAGCACCTAGTGCAAGAATCAAGATCAGATAAACTTAAATACTAGAAGATTAAAATTCATGTTACCACCATATTGGAACAATTATGAAGCTATATTTATTTGATTCAATGCCTTAGAGACAAGGTCATGATAATGCAATTATTACGAAACTATGACAACATAAACTAGCAAGGCTACAGAATACATAATTTTGTTTGTGGTTTGCCCGATGCTTGTGGAAGTCGGGCATCATTTTTCAGCACAGATATCCATGTCTGAGTTCATTTTATGTCATGGTTGTAATTCTCAACATTTTTGCGTTTGTTCAAAAACTAGCAAGTTATTCATCATCCATGTCAAATTTGACATCCCCACAAGTACAGTACCTGATATATTGGAGAAGGAAACCACTCCGGTTCATCTGCACTTCCATCCATGCCTATATACATCTCTGCACTCAGACGTACAGCACCATCTTCTGTGAAGATGAGCTCAAGGGCATGTTGTCGACAGAAGCTATCTCTTAACTGTTCTACGAAGCGTTGAAGCCGCCTCTTCAATTCCCTTTGCTCTGGAGCAGCACGGGTTTGCCTCTCTGAACTTCTCCGAGGGGGGTCATCAATTCTACTACTATGGTTGAATGGTGACAGCTTTGTAGCAGCACGTGGGAGCAACTCATCTGCTAACAGTAATGCATTAACTAGTAGAGCTATTTGTTGGGCCTCGGTCTCTGCCATTCTAACAATTCTACTCTCGGACCCTTCCAAGTTCTCAGTCTCCATTGAACCCGGCAATGCCTTTATGAGCATATTGACATATGAGCTGAAACCTTGTACTAGACCTTCTAATGCGTGGTCAGCAAATTGCAAGCTCTCAAGAGGCCCAACATCCTCACAGATTTCCTGAAAGAAGCATTGTGGACTTAATGTAATTGATGGAGTAAAAAGCTTGAAGATGCAACATACAGAAAGGTGATTGAAAGATGATTTATTGCAATGCTGTAAACCTAAGAAGCACGGACACTTATAAAAAGGTGGTGTGTCTGTGTCGTGTCCTTGTTAGCCACTTCCCAATATGTGTCCAACACTCGTCCAAATGTGTCCTTACTAACCAAAAAAAAAAAAAAGACATGAACACTCGAAGGACATGTGTGTCCATCGCTTAGACTCCCATAAAACAAATTATAAATTTGACCAACATGTTGTGTCCTACATTTCTGAAATTCTCTGTATCCGCAAGTCGCATGTCTGTGTCCATGTCTGTTTCCGTGCATGTTAGTTGTGAACTAATTCAGTGCTACTCATTCTGTGTATAACTTCATAGTTGATAAGCCAAGAAACTTTTGTTTTTATAACCAAAATAATTTACAGAAGAAACATAATCCAGCTTCTTGCATGAAAAAGAACAAGTATTGTTTAAATGAGAACAAAGACTGAAATAATAAATGAGTCCTTTGAGTTGTGACATTTTAAAAAGGGAAAAAAACTTATCACCTGAGCCATTGAATTGAATCTGTGAGCACTGCTTGAAAGCTTTGGTTGTGATGCAATCACACTACCAAGAGATGCAGTACTCATGTGTCGTCCACCAACCGGTGGATAGGCAAGTAACCAATCATCTGCAGCAGCAAATGCAGCCGTGCTCTGTTCAATTCTTTTCAAGTTAGCACTCAATGCTTGTTCGACACAAGGCCTAAAGAGTCTCAAGAGGACAGGTGAAAGAGCCAATCCACGTGATTCTAACAAAGAACAGTGTCCCAAGCATGTTTGAACACACTCAGCAACAACCCTTAGACTCCCCGCAGCTGCTGAAGTGGCCAAAACATGTCTCTTCATGAGAAGAGAGAAAGCCTCAGTCTGCTTGACAGCCCAAGTCACTAGCTCAGATGCATATGCAGGTTCATCCCCAAAAACTGCCAAAGAATCACTTGCTGCTTGTGCAATGGTTGAAAACACAAGTTGTGAAAGGGCAGCAGTGTATGCCCCTCCATCCGAAGTGCCAGATGGGCAAAGACCTTGCATATTGTACTGCAGTTTCTGGTGATGAGATTTGAGTAACAAGTTATGAGCCCGTGGACCATCCCCAAGTCGTTTAAGGGCTTGAACAGCTGAACGAAGCTCAACACTACGAGTAGAAGGCTGGCAAGCAGCCTCTGCAAGTCGATCAGCTAATCTTTGTCTTTGTTCTGTGATAATAGTCTTCAATGATAAGAGTGTAGACGGAGTCAATGTCTGCTGTTGATTTGCTTCCTTTGCTATACGTTCTCCTTCATCTAGGGTGGCAAGAGCTTCGTTTACTCTCCTCTCGGCCAGTAAAACTTCAAGGTTCTCTAAAAATTGTGCTAACCATTTTTCTGTCTTTGAAGGTTCTCTGTCTTCGAAATCAAACACGTCCTCTGTCATTGAACCTTCAGAACCAGCAGACAAGGATTCAAGACGAACTCCTTCAGCTAAACCGTGAACAAGAGCTGCCTGACTAGATAGAAGATTTCTCAAGGAAAGAAGCTGGCCTTCAAGATCAGAAATTTCCTTAGATGTACTGCATATGCAAATAATTAGTAGCATTAATAATTATTGATTCATAAGAGTTGCATCCTCAGTTGCCAATTAGAGACATCGATCCTTCTAATCATGACAAAATCAAAGGTGAGAAATTCATAGCATTTCGAGACAACTCATAGTTTCCTCAGCCATGACACAAGATAAAAAGGGCAGTTCCAGTGCACGAGGCTCCCGCCCACTGCGGGGGTATGGGGAGAGTCAAATGTTTCCGTACTTTGAACCTGTGATGCTCTCAGGTCACAATGGAGAAACCTTACTACTACGCCAAGGCAAGATGCTTGAACTTAATCCCCATTTGGCTTCAGCTAAATAAGCTGCTTTTTGGCTAAATAGTCAAAAAGCAAAAGTTTGTTTGTTTTCGGCTAAAAAAATAGCTTAAAAAAAAGTTTCCCACTAACAAAAAAGCTTTTTTTTAGCAATTACCAGACATATCAATTTTTTTAGATTCTAAAAAAAAAAGCAAAAAACAACTAAAAAGGCAATCGGCAAAACCCACCTTAGGATATACTCACTTGGTTCCAAATATATGTACTACAGGTATGCTTACAGTTGCCACAACAGCTTTTCAATTCCATTTTTATAATAGGTTTTCAATGTTTACTATGAAGACCTTGTCTTCAATGCTTAGTGTTAAATCTGGCATGTGGTGGGTATTTACGGAGATCAAGTACACAAAATAATTACAAAATGAAATATGAAACAAATATAAAAAGGAGATAAATGTCGCGATCAACTTCAAGACCAATCTAGGGTTATTGTTCATCAAACTCCAATAAAGTGTTTCTAACGACTGTTGACAAAGAAGTCAATTGGAAAATTGAATAATTAGAGGAGGAAATACAATAAACATTTAAAAAATGAAAATAACAAGCACAAGAAAATACTAAGCGAGAACATGCTAATAGGAGAGTTATCTGTTACTACTCTGGAAATCATGCTTACCGAATAAAAGCAGAATAATTAGCATAGACACTTTTGCGCATCTCCTCAGCCGATGCCTTCTTCAAATCCACAAGGTATGAGCACAAGTGCCTAATTTCCTGTCAATCATACACAAATTTATTAAACTCATTTTCACAATCGATGAAATAAAATTAAAAAAAAAAAAACTGTTTTGAATGCTTAATAGTTTTGATATACCTTTTAATTGAGTATAAATTATAATAATGAGTAGTGTGAGGTTTTTTTCAGTTGACATTAGGTACATATATTGGCACTTAAATTAAAACACATCAAAAGATAACATAAAGTTCATTAGACTGTTCTCTGGATTCGCAAAAGCATTCTTACAATAAAATTTCACAATATTAACATCATATGAGCAATTACAAAAAATAGTGATACTTCAAATCCAGTTCTTAAGCTCAACTTTTCACAAATTTTCGAATCGGCATTATCAAATATGATGTCTCCAATCCACAATCAATGCATGCATATATATCATAGTTCGTATATATATATATAGAGAGAGAGAGAGAGAGAGAGAGAGAGAGAGAGATTATAGAGGTAACCTTTTCGCTCATGGCACGGCATTTATTGGTGACATAGCCTTCGGGATCGAAATTAGAGGATTTGAAGGCTTTGAGCCTGTCACTGAGCGAGAGTTCGGCTTCGAAATCTGTGGAGTCTCCTTTGCTTGAAGAGAATGAGGCTTGCGGATGCGATATCTCCATTTTTTTTTTCCCGCTTTGGTGTAGAGTTCTTCAGGCAACGAAAACCATTAATGGGAAGAAAGTGAGAGAAAACGGAAGAAAGTGACAGAAAAAGCGAGAAAGTTAGGGTTTGATTGGGGAAAAAAAAAACCTGATTGATTGCTGGATGTGGAGATTGGTCAAGAGATGGGCTTGCTGGTGCTTGAAGTCGGAGACGATGGCGGACGAAACATGTTGAGCCGTTACAAAACCCGGAATTGGTCAAAATGAAGTTAGTTACACGCACTATGGAAACAAATTAAATTAAATTAAATTAAATTTAAACATAATTTATACTCATTAAGTTTTTAATTCAAGTTTGAATAAATTATTACTTGATTCGATAAGATACTCATAAAAAATAAGTTACTTGATCTCAACTCGTGCTCGACTCGTTAACAATTGGTCTAAGATTGACTCATTATATAAACAAATTAAGCTTAAATATAATTTTTCATTTAATTATCAAATTAAGTTTGAATAATCAACTCCTCAACTCGATTTGTTTTCAGACCTAACCTACTTGTCCACCAACACTAAAATACAAGAACTCATCCTCTTGTGTTTTAGGCCAAGTTTGGCAAGTTATCAAAAAGTTAAAAAGTCAAAAAGTTACTCAAAAAGTTAAAAAATTATTACTATTCACTAAAAGTCAAAAATTACGGCTGCACAACTTTCAATTCTAATTTTCCCCTACACACTAATTTATACAATTTTTTAATACACATTTTTTTATAAAAAGTCAAAAAGTTAACCCAAACAATCATTTTTTTTCCTCAACTTTTTAGTCTAAAAAGTCAAAAAATACACTTATTTAAGACATCCCAAACAACCGCTTAATATAACTACTTTTCATGTTTTCAAAAAATTACTAAAACACAAAAATTTATACATTGCATTTGGATTTATTGATTTAAAATGAATGAATTTGACATCATTTGTTTAAGAAAAATGAATTTTATAGAGAAAATTACAATAGATGATAAGTTAGTGATATTTTTAAAGAGCAATGATTGAGATCCACACTCTCACAAGATCCCATAAATCTGAATCACTCATGATATGAATCACACACATAGATGAGTAGATCTCACACATACATAGAGGGTTAGGATTACTTTGGGGGTGTGGGGGTCATCCCAAAAGGGGTCCCAAACATTTTTCATTTTTAAAATAATAAATCCCTTTATGAGTCCTTTGGTTTGGAAAATAAGTTAAATACAAATCTGTTATATTTTTTTTTTTTGTATAATTTTGTTTTTTTGTTTTTGTTTTCATATCTTGTACCTCGCATTCAAATGGGTATATAGTCTTTATTACATTGAATTCGACATCATTAGTATAGTAAGTCAACGTAATAATCTACTAGATTTCAAAAATAAATTTCAAAGCTTTAACATGGTGAAAAATAATTAAAATTCTTTTATGACCGATTTTAGTTGTACAAGAATATTAACAAAATTTTACGAAAAATGCTATTTATTTGAAATTTTAATTCGAAGATTATCCCAAAAATGAGATGTATGATAGATATACTCATTTATGGGCCATATGCAAAATGAATGGAGTATATATTTTTCAGGGTAATTCTTTTGGCTATCTAATATTTCACTTCTTACAATTCTATATAAAGGTTTATTAACCTCAAATCCCTTTAATTTAAATCCACTTGTCCAAACAAAGCTTTATAAAATTTGCATTTATTTCCAGATTCATACCAACAAACATGCAAGTTTGAAGGACACATATCCTTCTCCCTTTTGTTACATAAAGTACTATAATTTCTTCCTATTGAAGTTCAAACATGCATGAAATTAACCAAACTTTAAATTAAAAAAAAAAAAAAAACTAACATCCCATTATTTTCTTGGCTTTGATCTGAGGTTTCTCTGGCACAGTACCGTCAGTCCCAGCAAGTGCCCTATATTTATCCTTCCTAGTAAACGTAGTGCACTCATAGGACAGAGTGGCTGCAATGACCCTTTGTATATAGTTGGCCACTTCGTGACTAGTCTTCCCAGAACTGCATGTTAACTCCTTTGGCAACTTGTTCAAGAATGTTACTTCATAGGCAGGGCTAGGGTTCATGAAGAAGTAAAAAGGGTCCATCCCTTTCCACCCTCTTGCTGTCGTCCCATGGAACATGCTCATCCGGTTCACCATTGCCACCGGCACGAGCTGGTCGGTCAACTCTGCAAACAATGCCGAGAACCTAAGAAGAAATGGTTCACGACAAGTGGTTCCCTCCGGGCATATGGCTAGGTTGCCGTCTTCTAGAAGCTTCTTGATCATGGAGGCATCAGTGGCACGGTCTCGAGTTAGCCGGACAGTCTTGATGGGGGAGATGATCTCGGAGAGCCTAGAGACTGTTTGGCAATCTCTAAATAAGTTAATTTTTTGATAAAAAAAAAAAGAAGCTTAAATTAAAAAGTATGTTCGGTTAATTGGTTAATGACTAGAGCTTCTCTCCAGTCGAGTTCGGATAGGCCAGATTTTCAGTAATTCAATTTGTTCATTTTGTATGTTTCTTTGTGTAATTTGTTAATGAAAAAATCAAATAAATATGATCATTGTAGTTATATCATTTTGTTATATTTGTCTTTAAAACATAGACTACTTATTTTCAAAATCATTCTTAATGTCTATTTTTTTTTTAAAACAAAACATGAAAAACAAAATTTGACTACAATTATCAAATCAATTTTAATTTTTTATTATTTATAAACGATTCACGTATAGTGACTTGCAAAATGAACGAATTATTATCAAAATAGATTATGTGGTGAGCCTCATCAGGACTGACTAGATAGTTGAGTCCACATTTGTGGATTATGGAGCTGCTCTACTCTTTGTTAATTGGTTAAAATAAGCAATTTCTCCATTAAAAACAACTTTATTATTTTTTGTGAAGTATCAATAAAATTGTTAAAAGAAGATTTTAATTTTTATATTTTGAAAAATTCCATCATGTCTTTTAAGTTATGTTGACAAGGTTCCACAACTATAAAGATAATATGTAATTTCAAACTAAAAAACAAAATTTTGTTCATAAAAATTTATTTGTTTAACAATTATTGGTGGCACCAATTTTTTTAGATTCTAAAAAAGTACAAAAAAATTATTCAAAAAGCAATTGTCAAACCGTACCTGAGTATGTGACGGCAGGAATAGGACGACCGAGCGCGGTGGAGAGGAAAATGGGGTCGAGAAGGGTTCTATGGGAGCAAATGAAGAGGACACCGGATTGGCTAGAAGATTTGTTGACTGGAGGTGGTGGGTTGCCCTTGACGGTGACTCGAACGCCGAGTGCCCAGAAGGCATAGTAAACGAGGGGCATCGGGAGAAGTGCCCCAGCGGCAATTCGGAGGCAAGCTAGAAGGAAGCCTATGGGGATCCAAAGAATGGTGAGGAGTGCCATTAGCGGAGTTGGCTTTTGGACAAGGCGCCCATCGTGGAAGATGATGGGTTTTGGTAGCTTGTCACTTGTTACGGCCTTCACCTTTGGATTTGGTGGCACAATGTAACCCTCCTACATTAATTTCAAACTTTGTTGTTTATTTATATACAAGCTAAATAATATATAAATAAATTTTTTTATATAAATGATGTGAGATTTGCATTTATTAAATTTAAATCAAAAGAATATTTTTCTTTCAATATTCCACTAGGGTGTAATTACTCCCAAATAAATAAATAAACTTTCATTTAGTGCACCTTTTTTTTAATTTAACAATTTTAATAGGGTGATTGCAAAAAAAATTTCATTTCATTTCCTTTCCTTTCTCTCAGAGCGTAAAGGTTGGCTTTCCTTGCCTAATGTGCTAAGGTTTTATCTCTTCTCTTGGTTGGAGGTTTTCTTGGGTGTGAATTTTTTCTTGCCTTCTATCTGATTTCTTGTGTTTTGGTTGGTTTATCCCCCTCTTCTTTTTTTTTTTTAATATTTTGTTTTCTACTTCTATTTATGGATGCCACGGTGGAGGCCCTAGCCAAGGGTTTGAGCCTTACTAAGGATGAAGAGGATTTGGTGGTCTTGGATGATGAGGATTTCATGGGGTTTTACGAACACCCTGAGGTGGTCAAACGTAGGGATGCTTGGGAACTCTTGCGCCGGCTTCATGATGGCAGTAATCAATCGTGATTATGTGCTGGAGATTTTAATGAAATTCTTTTTTATTCAAAGAAGTACGGGATGACTATTCGTAATAGATCACAGATGGAGGCTTTCCGTCTGGTTTTGAGTGATTATCATCTCTTTGATATGGGTTTTCTTAGAGGGAAGTTTACATGGTGTAATAACCGAGTCTCAGGTTTGGTTTGGGAGCGTCTTGATAGGGGTTTGGTGAATGATGAGTGACAAGCCTTATTCTCTGAAGCCAATCTTTATACTCTTGTGAGTTCGATGTCTGACCATTCTCCTATTCTTGTGGATTGCTTTGGATCACGTTGAGTAAGATCTCATAATGGCCCTCATTGTGAGAGAGTTTATTGGTTTGAAGAGATGTGGTTGTGGGAGGAAGCGTGTGAGAATGTGGTTGCCAATTGTTGGGTTGGTAATTATTGGTGATAATTACAAATAAAATATCAAAAAATACAAATAATAAAAATTACAATAACTATTGTAAGGGCTGAAGCGTGGAAAATTCGCTTTCTTTAAGGAGGTTCAAGCCATCTGTGGTTAGGCAAACCCTTACACTGGTGCAATAGAAAAAATCTTGACTTGTCCCTCCTAGGATACAATAGTCCGACTAAGTCGTATGATTCACCAATACTGCACAATTGGTTGAACCCAAAACTTTATCACATACACCCTGTTTTATTTACCTGATAATCTCACACAAAACATAATAAAGTAACCAAAACTTCTTCTCATATGTTCCAAGATAGGAGATTAGCTCAATTTATAGAAGATGAAACTTGGTGGACAAGTTTCTTGGAGGATCTTTCTTGGAAGTTGATTGGAGGCTCCTTGGAAGTTGCTTGGAGGATAAGTATGAAGACTTGACTCTTGGAAGACTTAGGGTTGGTTTGTTTGGGTTGGGTTTGATGTGTTTGGGTTGGGTTTGATGTGATGTGTTAGAAAGGTGATGTGATTTAAATAGGATGATGTGACTTAAATAAGATAGTGACTTTTTGACTTTTTGACTTATTTAAATGATGCCAAACCAAGCCTTAAAGGAGACTTGACTAGGCAAAGACTTGGAGGATAAGAATAGGAAAGGAAATTGGTAGGCAACTTCCTTGGAAGACTTGGAGACTTATAGAGAAAGACGATGAAAATTTGGAGGGAAAGAAAAGAAAATCAAACCTATAACACGTTATAATATTAAAATATCTGTTAACATTTCCCCCCACCTATTTTAATATTATAGGTAACAAAAACTGAGATTATTAGGTAGGTGTGCTCTGGAATTGAACCTCCATTAGTGAAACAATAATCTATACTCCAAAGCCAATAGTATGCTCAGCATTGAACTATGACTGCTAAGGGAAATTAATAATTATTGTACACACATAATATTTCAAGTGTTCATATAAGCTTTAAGAGCTAGTACATTACGGCCTTGTGCAGTCCCAGGATTCATGAGTGTGTTTGAGAATTACCCCAAATCTCATAGGTAGCGGCCTCACTATAACACTCACATAGGTGAATTCTGTCAAGGGTGCTCCTATAACTATGACAGCCCACTCAATAAGAGCTATAGAAATTCATTAAGAGTTTTTTAATAACTCAACCTCTACAACGTTACAGCATAAATGCACTTACATCATAGGGATGGGTAAAAAGTAATTTAGTGCATTTCTCACGACTATCATATGATTGTTTTTCTCATTGAACTCAGTTACAGGATCTCTGGTCCCTAGGTTGAGTATCCTCATACATGGCTTCTGCTATATTCAATGGGCTTCAATCCTATCTCTCTCGATGTATTCCAGACTCTATCTCTTGCTAAGGCCTTAGTTAATGGATCTGCAAGATTATCACCAGATTTAATATAATCCACATTTATGATGCCATTATTCATATAAGATCTCACAGTACTGTATTTTCTTTTGATAGATCTGGATTTACCGTTATAATAATGGTTATTAACTCGATCAATTGCTGCGGTGCTATCACAATGAATCAATATAGGTGGAATCGATTTTTCCCAATAGGAGATTTTATTTAACAAATCTTTCAACCAATTTGCTTCTTCACTAGCTGTAGCTAAAGTAATAAGCTCAACCTCCATTGTTGAATTAGCAATAATGGTTTGTTTTTTCAATTTTCAACTTATAGCACCACCTCTCCAATGTAAATAAATAACCAGTGGTTGATAATGAATCACCTGACAAGGTATTCCAATCGGCATCACTGTAACCTTCAAGTACTGTAGGATACTTATTATAAAACAAGCCAAATTTTATGGTACTAGATAAATATTTCATAATCCGCTCAATGGCTAGTCAGTGATCATTGCCAGGCTTACTAGTAAACCTGCTAAGTACTCCAACTGCATAGGCAATGTCAGGTCTAGTACAGTTAGTCGCATAGTGCAAGCTACCAATGATACTAGTATATTCCTTTTGATTAATTATATCCTCATCGTTTTCAATAAGAAATAAACGCACATGAGGATCATAAGGAGTAAGAATATGCTTGCACTTATAAAAATTATATTTTTTCAAAATTTTCTCAACATAATGCGACTAATCAAGAAATATACCATCACAGGTTTTGGTAATTTTCATTCCCAAAATATAATTAGCCTCACCAAGATCTTTCATATCAAAATGGCCACTGAGCATATTTTTAGTTTCCACGATGATACGCAAATTAGAGCTAAATATAAGTAAATCATCCACATATAGGCTAATAATGACATGTGAATTTTCTTTAGATTTATAGTAGATGCATTTATCACATTCATTCATTTTATAGCCATTCTCAATCATGCAGGAATCAAATTTCTCATGCTACTGTTTAGGGGCCTGTTTTAAGCCATATAGGGATTTAATTAGCTTGCACACTTTGCTTTCTTGACCAGGTTCCACAAAACTCTCAAGTTGATCCATATAGATTTCTTCACCCAGGTCTCCATTTTACAAAGGCTGTTTTAACATTCATTTGATGAATTTTTAGATCATGAATTGCAGCCACTGCAATTAATAATCTAATGGATGTGACTCTAGTAACTGGAGAAAATGTATTAAAAAAGTCAAAATCTGCTTGTTGTTTAAAATCTTTTGCAACAAGCTTTGCTTTATATTTATCAATAATTCCATCCGGTTTAAGTTTTTTTCTCAAATCCCATTTACAGCCAATAGTTTTACAATCTAGTGGTGAATCTACTAATACTCAAGTTTTATTGGATAATAATGATTCCATCTCATCATTTACAACCTCGTTCTAAAAAACAGAGTCAGGAGATACCAAAGCTTCTTGTAAAGTTAATGGATTTTCCTCCACATTAAAAACATGATAATCAGAGCCAAAATCTTTTTCTAATCTCGCTTTTTTACTCCTTCTAGGTTCAAAAACTACAGTATCTTGGTTTTGTAAAAGAGGAGTAGAGGAACTGGTTTCAGATAAAATATTTTCTTGATAATTTTGACCCCCACCAATTTTAGATTTAAAAGAAAATTTTTCTTCATGAAAAATTGCATCATCTGATTCAAAAATTATTTTGTTTTCCATATCAAAAAATCTATAGGCTGTACTATTTGTTGCATATCCAAGAAAAGTACAAGTGGCTGCTTTCACACTTAATTTAGGTCTTTTAGGGTCCATAAGTCTAACGAAAGCTAGACAACCCTAAACTCTCAAATATCTCAAATTTGACTTATGCCCTTTCCACAACTCAAAAGGTGTAACTTTTGTTTTTTTTATGTGGCACTCTATTCATAACATAACATGCAATTAAAATTGCTTCTCCCCACAAATTTGAAGGAGCACCTGTTTCAATTAGCATAGCATTTATTAAATCCGTTAAAGTTCTATTTTTCCTTTTTGCTACACCATTAGATGCAGGCGAATATGGTGGAATAGTTTCATGGATTATTCCCAAAGATTGAGCAAACGAGTTGAATCCAAAAGATTCATACTCTCGGCCTCTATCACTTCTATATCTTTTAATCTTTTTACCGAATTGATTTCCAACTTCAAGAAGAAATTCTTTAAATTTTTCAAAAGCATCACTTTTATTTTTCAACAAGTATACATAAGTGTATTTTGAAAAATCATCAATAAAAATGATAAAATATCTATTTCCACCACATGTTAAAATTCTTTCAAATTCACATAAATCAGCGTAAATTAATTCTAACAATTCAATATTTCTCACCACACTTTTATGAGGTCTTTTAGTTATTTTTGCTTGACTGCAAACTTCACATTTCTCAAACTTATTTGTTAGTCTGGGAATTAATCCTAAACTACTCATGACTCCTATATACCGGCTATTAATATGACACAGACGAGCATGCCAAAAATTCATACAAAACAACATGTAAACAGAAACATGTGCTTTCTTATTCTCAACATTTAATTTAAACATTCCATCATAGGTATACCTCTTCCCCACAAATATGCCTTTTTTAATGATTACATATTTGTCAAATTTAATAGTTTGCTTGAAACCAGCTTTATTGAGCAAATAACTCGACATCAAATTTTTTTCTCATGGACGGTGTGTACAACACATCTTTTAAAACAAGCACACGTCCAGAGGTAAAATTCAGCTCAACATCCCAACACCCGAGCACCTTGGTTAAACTGGAGTCACCAAGCATTACAGTCATCTCCTCATTAAAAGGAGTGAAATATTTGAACCAATCTTTATCATAGCAAACATGTCTATTGGCACCAGAGTCTGCCCACCACCCTTCCACAGATTGAACCATAAAAATATATGTGATCATAGCCACAAATGGTTCCTCGGTAACATTAGCCTGTGGTCGAGACTGTTGTTTCCGAAATTTGCTAGTTCAAGCAATATGTCCACTTTTGCCACACACAAAATATGTCATATTTGTTAGATCTTGTGAAGGGGGTTCTCGGTTCCATTTCTTTTGTCTCGGATAATTTTTATTTTGTGGTCTTCCAGTATTTTTCCAAATTTTCTTAACTGGCTTCAAGTGACTATTTTTATGAAATCGACCTTTAGGTAAAGTATTTCCAGAAGTTAAATTTACCTTTGCAGTGGAATGCTCTTGTGTCATAAGTGCATCTTGTCCTCGTGCTTTCTCCTCCATCCGAATCCGTGTGATTAGAGTCTCAAAGGACGTCTCATTTTGCTTGTGACGCATTAACTTCTGGAACTCCCTCCAAGATAATGGTAGTTTGTCAACAATACCTGCTACAACAAGATTGTCTCTAATTTTGATGCCTTCGGATCTAACTTCAGCCACTAGTATCTGAAAATCTTGAACTTGCTCCACCACTGATTTTCCATCTATCATTTAATAATGGGAAAAACGGCATGCAGCATATTTTTTAGCGCTTGCCTCTTCAGTGTCATATTTATTCTGCAAGGTTTTCCAAATTTTCTTGGCAGTGGTGTAAGTAGTATCATAATAATCATAAAATTGATCCGAAAGATAATTCAAAAGATAATACTGACATTTATGCTCATATGCGTTGTATTTATCGATTTTATCAAGATGAGCGGTATACTCCTCGTCGATCATCTCTTCAGTGGGGACTTTGTTCGGATTTTCTCGGTCAGGATATAGGCCACCTTGACGAGACTGAGGTAGAAAAGCACCTTGCATTTCCATCTCTTGAAATGGGCTTCCTTGAATCGGAAGGGCTTGTTGAGATCGCCAGTATTCTCGTTGGGCTTCTCCAGTACTGGCTCCATGAATTTTTGCTATTTGAATCTCTTTAAAATTGTTGGTGATAATTACAAATAAAATACCAGAAAATACAAATAATAAAAATTACAATAACTATTATAAGGGTTGAAGCGCGGGAAATTCGCTCTCTTTAAGGAGATTCAAGCCCTCTGCGGTTAGGCAAAGCCTCACATCGATGCAGCAGAAAAAACCTTGACTTGTCCCCCCCAAGATACAACAGCCCGACTAAGTTATATGGTTCACCAATACTGCACAATTGGTTGAATCCAAGGCTTTATCACATACTTCACGACCCAAACCCGCCCCTATAGGTTTGACACTGTAACCGGCCAGTAATCCGAGGATTACCTACGGCCTCTGAACAGATTAACAAATAGTAAGGGGCTACGGAAGCAAATATACAAAATAACAAGGTCCAATGAGCTGTGATGACGTACATGGGACAGAAAATTCAAAACTTATTTATATACATAAACATGCTAGTCAGATACACCAAATATGTACAAAGTATTTACAAAATGTCATCCCAAGATCTGACGCTACAAAACAGATACAACAGACTAGCATGAAGTGCAAAAACAGCCATGGCGTTAGGCTTCAAGCGGAACCTCCTCAGGAGGCGCAACGGATGGCTGACCAAAACAAAACAGAAGGCCATCAACTCTGACCTGGGTTCTGTGCCGCCTCACCTACATATATATAGTAAACTGTGAGCGAAAGCCCAGTGAATAATAAACAGAGTAAAGGGGTTTCAATGAATGAGTTCGTACAGATTTCAGAAATCAATTCATATTATATCAAAAGCATACTTGATCACATAGAAATCATAATTCAGTTTTATCAAACTCATACTTGATCGAATCATATACCGACAGAAATCATAAGTCATAGTTACATTTACGTGATACATCCATTAGCATAACTAAACAGGACGCGCAATGCGTAAGGTTATGAATAACCTCCTAGTTCCCGCGAAGGAACCTCCGGATCCGGGTAACTGGACAGCTAAGCCCCCATGGCGGGCTTCCGGTATAGGCAACAGTGCACAAATAGAACGCATAAGCGTAAGGTTACAAATTACCTGGTTCCACGAAGGAACCTCCGATACCGGGTCACGGCTGTAGATCTCACATGGTACTAAGGATGTCACGAATACATGTCAGAAATTAAACAATCATTCATTGTACTTAACATATCATTTCAGAAAACAGATCTCATTTTGTCACACAGAAAATAAGTACTGTTGAACATATCTTTACTAAGTTATTACTCACAGTGGGCGTTGAAACAGATAGATGGAGCCAAACGGTCAAACAGAATGCGGCACACGACCAACATAACACATAACAGATACACACTTGAAATACGTGTCCAATTATACAAAACTTACGTCACTGGTTCGTAGTGTGTTTCTACCATTGATTTCCCCTTATAGAGTCTTAAACATGGCCTAGGAATGCCTAGGATGGAATGAGGATGCAAATATGCCTTAGAAAATATTTTGCAAAACTTGCTGAAAACAGGGGTATCGCTCGAGCGAGCTTGCCAAAACAAAGGGTTCGCTCGAGCGAGGAATCCTTCGCTCGAGCGGTCTGTAAAAATGCAAAAGTACTGGTTGTTGGTTTTTCCCGCTCGATGCTCGCTCGACTCTCGCTCGAGCGTGAGACACAGCTTCTCGCTCGAGCGTAGGTCTCTTCGCTCGAGCGTGTATTTGCGAGCACCAAAATCTAAGAGCTTGCAATTTACGCTCGAGCCACCATCCGTTCGCTCGAGCGGATCCCTGAACAAACAATGGTCGCTCGAGCGAGTAATCCTTCGCTCGAGCGAGGAAGCCAAATTTTAGAATTTCCAAATTTGCCTTCCAAGTTCGAACCAAGCATTCTATAGTTCAAAACTCGACCTCTTGGGCCCAATTTCTGGAAAAACACTTTAAACTCATAGTATAACAAGTTTCAAAGCTCAATTTGTAAAATCAAGGGCCAAGAGTGAGTCAATTTGGTCACAAATTCATTAAATCATCAAGAACAAGGTTTGAACAAATATGCATGAGTTCAAATGAATTTCCAAGCTCAAAAACATGGCCAAATGAAAGATTAAACTCAGAATTTTGATGAATTCAAGGACCTTAGCAAAAATATGACCATGCATGTGAAGATTTGATACAAAACAACTTCAAATTCTAAGAACATGTTCATGCATGCATGATATGGACTTCAATTCAACATGTTAAACCCAATTCTAGCTTTAAACACTAATCTAACCATGAACTATGCAAGAAGTGATCTAGACTCACAATTAAAAGAAGAATCTCCTACCTTAAACCTTGAAATCAAAGTGTGCTAGCTCAATTTGTTGTTATCCTCCAATTCCCTTAAGTTTCCAAGCTAAACTTTGTTGAAATCAAGTTTTCTCCTCTCCCTAATTCTCTCCCACGTTGGGTCTCACAAGATGATGAAAACAAATGTTTTAAGATGAAGTTCCAAGGTTGCTTTAGGTAGTGGGCTTCAATGGCAATTTCGTAATTAAGCTAGGTTCATTATTAAAACGTTATTTAATCTAATTTAAACATTCCAAATCGAACTTCAATTGAACCTACCATAAAATCACATAAAATCTAACTAGTCTAAAACACTGATCAATTTCAGAATCAGCCGCCGATAAGGCTTCCAATTCGCAATTTAAAGTTTAAAACACGAACAGATATTTCTACTTCAAACAGATAGAAACACATAAATCATTCAATACACATGCGATTTAATCCCAGATTTCCTCTTAATTATTATTAGACATAATTAAGTCCCAATTAACGTTAATCAGGGTCAGGGTTATTATAGTCTTCCCCCCTTAAAAGAGTTTGGTCCCCAAACTCAAATTACCTTCATTCGGAATCAACACGGGGTTCAACGGAAACAGTTTCGGATATCACTTTTTCATGTCTTCCTCGGTCTCCCAGGTTGCATAGGTTCCCCCATGGTTTTGCCAATCAACCTTCACCAAAGGTATTGTTTTGTTTCTCAACTTTTTGATTCTGCGGTTCACAATCTGGATAGGCCTTTCTTCATAGGTGTAGTCATCTTTCAAAAGTACATATATCGGTTCGATGACGTGGAGTGGATCTCTCAAATATTCCCGAAGCATCGATACATGAAAGATATTGTGCATATGTTCCATCACTGGAGGTAAGGCTACTCGATATGACACCGGATTGATCTTTTCGAGAACTTCATAAGGTCCAACATACCTTGGCGCCAATTTTCTCTTCACACCAAACCGAGTTTGACCCTTCATTGGGGTCACTTTGATGAACACATGGTCCCCCATTTCATATTCTCTTTCTCTTCTCCGAACATCGGCATAGCTCTTTTGTCTACTCTGTGCAGTTTTCAGATGCTGTTGTATCAGTTGCACTTTCTCGGTTGTCTCTTTCACAAGTTCTGGTTCCAACAAAGGTCTGTCACCCACTTCAGCCCAACATATTGGAGATCGACACTTTCTTCCATACAAAGCTTCGTAAGGAGCCATTCCAATGCTTGAGTGGTAACTGTTGTTGTACACAAATTCAGCTAATGGCAAGTAGGTTTCCCAATTTCTCTGGAAGTCTAACACACACATTCTAAGCATATCCTCCAGAGTTTGGTTAGTTCGTTCAGTTTGGTCATCGGTCTGTGGGTGATAAGCACTGTTCAGTCTCAATTCTGTTTCGAAAGACTGTTGCAAACTTTGCCAAAATCTTGACACAAACTTCGAGTCCCTGTCAGACACAATAGATACGGGTACTCCATGCAATCTCACAATCTCAGTCATATAGATATTAGCCAATCTATCGGCGTTATAAATAGTTTTAACGGGCAGAAAATAGGCAGACTTAGTTAATCGGTCAATTATAACCCAAATAGAGTCCATACCTCGAGAAGAACGAGGCAATCCCACGATGAAGTCCATGGTGATGTGCTCCCATTTCCATTCTGGTATTGGGAGTGGTTGTAGCAAACCAGCAGGTTGTTGATGTTCAGCTTTAACTTGTTGGCAATGTAGACATCTAGCCACGAAGTCTGCAATACTCTTTTTCATTCCAGGCCACCAAAAATTTTGTTTCAGGTTATGATACATCTTCGTGTTCCCTGGATGCATAGCAAACTTACTATTGTGAGCTTCGGTTAAGACACGTTTTCTCAAATCATCACAGTCGGGTACACAAAGACGATTCTGAAATTTCAGCACATCGTTTTCAAAAACAAATCCTGGCCTCGGTTTCGAATCAAACTCCTCTATAATCTTTTTCAAGTATTCATCTTTACATTGCTTTTGTTTAATCTCATCAAGAATAGTAGGTTGAGCAGAGATAGCAGATAACAGCCCATCTTGTTCAAAATCAGTCAACAATTCTCTCCGGTTGGATAGCAAACATAACAAACTCGCACCAGATTTTCGGCTCAAGGCATATGCTACAGTATTAGCCTTTCCTGGATGGTACAAGATTTGCAAGTCATAATCTTTGATTAGTTCTAATCAGCGCCTCTGTCTCATATTCAATTCCTTTTGCGTGAAAAAGTACTTCAAACTCTTATGGTCGGTGTACACTTCGCAAGTTACCCCATACAAGTAATGACGCCATATTTTCAAGGCAAACACTATGGCTGCTAGCTCAAGATCGTGTGTTGGGTAATTCTTTTCATGTGGTCGGAGTTGTCTTGAAGCATAGGTATACACCCCAAGCCTTTATGAGAAGCATCACTGTACACTTGAAACCCATCAGTACTATTACGCAAAGTTAAAATTGGTGCAGTCACTAACCTGGTTTTCAACTCTTAGAAAGCTGCCTCTCTTTGGTCATTCCAGTCAAATGGCATGTTTTTTTGAGTTAATTGAGTCAATGGTAAGGCAAGCTTAGAAAAGTCTTTCACAAATCTTCGGTAGTAACCTGCGAGTCCTAAAAAACTTCGGACTTCTATCACATTTGTAGGTCTAGGCCAATCCACAACAACTTCAATTTTTTGAGGGTCCACAGACACACCATCCTTGTTGACAACATGACCCAAAAATGCCACACTGTCAAGCTAGAATTCACACTTGGACAATTTAGCGTACAATTTCTTCTCTCTCAAAATCTGCAAAGCGGTTCTCAGATGATTCTCATGTTCTTTCCTGTCTTTAGAATATATCAGAATATCATCAATAAATATAACAATGAAGTCATCCAGATATGATTTAAACACCCTATTCATAAGATCCATGAAAGCAGCATGTGCATTGGTCATCCCAAACGGCATTACTAGGAATTCATAATGTCCATATCTAGTTCGGAATGCAGTTTTCTCTATGTCCTTGGCTCTAACTTTTAATTGATGATACCCAGACCTGAGGTCAATTTTAGAAAACACTTGGGCACCTTGAAGTTGATCAAACAAGTCATCTATGCGAGGCAAAAGGTATTTGTTCTTGATGGTCACTTTATTCAGTTCCCGGTAATCTATACACAATCTCAAAGATCCATCCTTCTTTTTAACAAACAAGACTGGAGCACCCCAAGGTGAAGTACTCGGACGGATAAAATTCTTGTCTAACAGTTCCTGAAGTTGGGTTTTCAATTCTTTCAATTCGGAGATAGACATTCTATAGGGAGTCTTGGAAATAGGTTGTGTCCCCGGAAACACCTCAACAGTAAATTAAATTTCTCTATTAATTAAGTCCCTCGGTAAATCAGTCGGAAACACATCAGGAAAGTCACAGACAGCAGGAATTGTTTCTACAGTCGGACTATCAGATGATGTGGTCAGTATGCAACACAGATAACCCCTACATCCCTTCCTAAGGAGTTTTACAGCTTTCATAGCTGAAATCAAATATGGGGGAGGAACTACCCCATTCCCACTAAAAGTAAACTCAGGTATACCCGGCGGTCTAAATACAACAGTTTTGTTTGCACAGTCTATGGTAGCACAGTATTTAGTTAACCAATCCATCCCCAAAATACAATCAAAATGATGAATGTCCAAAGGTAATAAGTTCACATACAACATCATATCACCAACCCTAACATCACATGCTAGATATACATGAGTACACATCATAGGGTCCCCAGATGGCGTAGATACAGATAGCACATATGTCATGAGTTCTAATGGCCTAATCAATTTTCGGGAAAAAGCATGTGACACAAAAGAATGTGTAGAACCAGAATCTATCAATACACATGCATTTTGAGAACATACAGAAAGTGTACCTAACACCACAGTATAGGTGTTCGGTACGTCACCGGGCACTAAGGCAAATACTCGGCCTTGTCTCAAAGGTTTATTTCCTGCATTGGCTTTGACATTGGTTTTGGCCACAGAAGCGGATCCCGCTGAACTTGCTGCAGGACGGCTAGTAGTCTTAGATCTAAGTGGACAATCTCTCATCATATGACCCGGCTGGCCACATCGGAAACAAACATCGGACGCTCTGCGACACACACCCCTGTGCCTGTTACTACAATCAGAACAGACTAGAGGAGGCCTACTACTTTGACTTGAGTTGCTCCAAGTCCCTGTGTTTTGCTTCTTATTACTGAAGGACCGGTCTTTCCTAAAACCAAACCCAGATCTTTTTCCTCTCCATTCGTTTGCTGTAGATACTGGCGCTTTACTTTGTTTCATGGCAGCTAGGGTAGCCTCTGTCATTAAGGCTCTGTCTAGGACTTCCACATAAGTAGGCAATTTTAGGATGCCCACTCGATCAAACACATCAAGATCTAATCCCCCTTCAAATATTCGGGCTTTCTTATAATCGGTGTCCACCATGTGTGGAGCAAATTGTGCTAATTTAGTGAACTTAGTTTCATATTTCGCCACTGACATTCTTCCCTGTTTGAGTTCTTGGAATTCAGACACTTTTCGATCTCTAAAACATTAGGGAAAATACTTGTCATAGAAAATGGCATTAAACTGTGCCCATGTCATATTCCCATTGTTGTTTCGGATTAACAACCACCACCTGCGGGCTTCGTCTTTCAGAGTGTAAGTAGCTAACAGGACTTTCTGAGTTTTAGAACAAGGGAACACTTCATACAATTTCTCCATTTCAAGCAACCACGTCTTAGCTTTCAAAGGTTCAATTCCACCATAAAACATTGGCGGTTTCATTTTCAAGAATTTCTGTATCAGATTAATGATGTCATTGTTATCTGCCTCAACTTGTACCGGTGGAGGCGGAGGGGGTAAAGGTTGCTGTCTTTGCTGCTATGTTATGGTCTCAGTCAATGCTGCTAACATCTGTTCCATTCAGCCCATGCGAGCCTTTGAAGATTCACTTTCACCACCTCCCCTTGCATTCTCCATCTTACAATACAGACATCAAAGGATATTAAGCATAGGCATAATCTTGTTCATTCCTTCAATTCATTTATTCAAATGTACTTTCAAATTTTAATGTTCAGTTATATTACCACACACTCACAAATGCAGATGGAATGCCCCTAACTCTTACTAGGACATCCTAAGCTCATAAGGACCTGTGTGTGCGGTATAACTTATGCTCTGATACCACTCTGTCACGACCCAAACCTGCCCCTATAGGTTTGGCACCGTAACCGGCCAGTAATCCGAGGATTACCTACGGCCTCTGAACATATTAACAAATAGTAAGGGGTTGCAGAAGCAAATATACAAAATAACAAGGTCCAATGAGCTGTGATGACGTACATGGGACAGAAAATTCAAAACTTATTTATATACATAAACATGCTAGTCAGATACACCAAATATGTACAAAGTGTTTACAAAATGTAATCCCAAGATCTGACGTTACAAAACAGATACAACAGACTAGCATGAAGTGTAAAAACAGCCATGGCGTTAGGCTTCAAGGGAAACCTCCTCGGGAGGTGCAACGGATGGCTGACCAAAACAAAACAGAAGGCCATCAACTCTGGCCTGGGTCCTGTGCCACCTGACCGATAAGGCTTCCAATTCGCAGTTTAAAGTTTAAAACACGAACAGATATTTCTACGTCAAACAGATAGAAACACATAAATCATTCAATACACATGCGATTTAATCCCAGATTTCCTCTTAGTTATTATTAGGCATAATTAAGTCCCAATTAACGTTAATCAGGGTCAGGGTTATTACACATACACATTTTTTTTATTTGCCTGATAATTTCACACAAAACATAATAAAACAACCAAAACTTCTTCTCATATGTTCCAAGATAAGAGATTAGCTCAATTTATAGAAGATGAAACTTGGTGGACAAGTTTCTTGGAGGATCCTTCTTGGAAGTTGCTTGGAGGCTCCTTGGAAGTTGCTTGGAAGATAAGTATGAAGACTTGACTCTTGGAAGACTTGAAGGAGACTTGACTAGGCAAAGACTTGGAGGATAAGAATAGGAAAGGAAATTGGTAGGCAACTTCCTTGGAAGACTTGGAGACTTGTAGAGAAAGACAATGATAACTTGGAGGGGAAAAAAAAAAATCAAACCTATAACACATTATAATATTAAAATATCTGCTAAAAGTAATGATTCTAGCGCCAACGTAGATGGCTTACAAAGAAACATTGCTTAGGCTAGTATTACGTTGAAAGGGTGGAGTCATACCCAGATTGGATATCTTCAAAAACAAGTTAGGGGCAAAAACATCACGCCTTGAATGGTTGCGCTCGCAACCAGATTTGTCTGAAGATATGTCCTCGGAAATTCAGATTTTGTGTAAGGAAATTGATGAGATTTTGGAGTGTGAGTCTGTCATGTGGTCTAAACGGTCTCAGGCCAATTGGTTGTGGAATGGGGACCAAAATACTTCATTTTTTCATGCTAAAGGCATTAGAAAAAGCGAATTCAGGGCATTGAAGATAGTAATGGGAGATGGGTTTTAGCAGATTTGGAGATTAAACATGTAGCATTGGATTATTTTGGTGACTTTTTCAAGGGCTGTATCTCCTATTGTCTCTAGGCCATGAATTTTAGCTTAACTGCTCCGTTTACGGAGAATGAATTAAGAGGTGCTCTATTCCAAATGCATCCCACAAAAGCTCCTGGGCTTGATGGTAAGCCGGCTTTATTTTTTCAAAAATTTTGGCATATCACTAGCAAGTCTGTTTGTGGTACAGTTTTGGGGTTCTAAATGAGGGGCAGGATGTTAGTTTGTTGAATGAAACTTTTGTTGTGTTAATTCGGAAGGTGAAGGAACCTAACTCATTTGCATAATTCCGACTTATTAGTTTATGTAATGTGGTCGATAAAATAATTTCAAAGGTACTTGCAAACCGATCTCTCTTACAAGCTAGGTTGCGATGGAGGATTGGTGATGGTCGAACAACCAAGGTTTGGGGGGATCAATGGATTCCACGTCCGTCGTCTTTCTGTCTTATTGTTCCACCCTTGGCCTTGATGTCGGATACTACTGTTTCAGTTTTAATTGATAGGGATTGGGGCTGCTGGAATGAGGAGGTTATCGGATCTCTATTTTCTCCGCTTGACATTACCATAATTCTTGCCATTCCACTATGTCAAAGTTGGCCCGAGGATACTCTTGTTTGGCATTACTCAAAGACTGGGATTTTTTTGATCAAGTCAGCATATCATTTTGAGTCGGCGAGAACTAATATTGACACGAGTGCAGGATCTTCGAAGGAATGGATGATTCTATGGTATTTTGGAAGATGGTTTGGAAGTTAAAAATTTTGTCAAAATTCGTCTGTTTGCATGGAAAGCTTGTCTCAGCATTCTGCCTGTTAAAGCAAATCTAAATCAGAAACGCATCCCTATTAGTGATTGCTGTGGTTTTGTAAAGAGTAGAAACAGTGCACCATTGTTTATTTGGGTGTGAGTTTGCAGAACGGGTTTGGATGGCTGCGGGTCTAGATCATTTATGGCAGATGGGTTTGACAAGTGATTTCTTTGATTGGGTTTGGCAGATTTCTTTGTCCCATGGTTCTGAAGTTTTGAGTCTTCTGTTTTCGATGTGTTGGGGCATTTTACATCGCAATCAGATGATTTTTGCAAAGTCCAAGAGGTGGGTTGAGGATATGGCGTCCATTGCGCTTAATCGTTTTTCGGATTTTATTCATGCTCAGCTAAATCTTTCCCGAATGCCTACTTTGCTTTCTTCGGTTGTTTGGTTGCCTCCGGCTGTGGGGGTTTATAAGCTGAATTTTGATGGTGCTGTAGGTAGAGCACAGCATGTGTCAAGTCTAGGCGCAATTGCACATAATAATTTGGGCCGAGTAATGGCCTCTCTATCAGAATAGGTGGGACTGATCTTAGATGTAGATTTCTTGGAGGCGAAAGCAGTGTTAAAAGCTGTTTGGTTTGCTCGCAAGCCTGGTCTAGTAGATGTTCACTTGGAGGGGGATTCGTTGACATTGGTTAATGCTATTATGAGTGATAGTTGTGCTGATTTTGAGTTAGCTGGTTAATGTTATGGAAATTCATCAAGCTTTGTCCTCGTTTCATTTCTATACAATAAGCCATGTTCGAAGGGCGGGGAATGAGGTAGCTCACTGGTTGGCAAGATTGGCTATCTCAAATTTGAGTTTGCGTGTTTGGATGGAAGAGGTTCCGCCTTCAGTCGCTTGGTCTGTCCGTCTCGATGTTATTACTTCTTGATTCTCTGTTTTTCTTTTGTTTCTGTTATTGTAGGTTTCTTGTTGAGCGGGGTCACTGCTGTGCCCCTCCCTGCTGTATTGTTGCTGTGCCGTAAACGGCACAGTTTCATATATATATATATATATATTTTTTTTTTTAAATTTATGTTTTTTTATTTTAGAGTTTAGGATTTAATTTTTAAAATTTAATTTTTTTTTATTTTAGGGTTTAGGAATAATTATTTTTTATTTTTTATTTTAGGGTTTAAGGTTTAGGGTTTAATTCTTAATTTTTTTTATTTTTAATTTTAGGGTTTAGGGGCTAGGGTTTAATTTTTAATTTTTTTTTTTCTTCTTATTTTAGGGTTTAGGATTTAGGGTTTAATTCTTAAAATTTATTTATTTTTTATTTTAGGATTTAGGGTTTAGGTTTAATTTTTATTTTTTTTATTTTAGAGTTTCGGTTTAATTTTTAAAATTTTTTTATTTTATTTTAGGGTTTAGGGTTTAATTCTTAAAATTTATTTATTTTTTTATTTTAGGATTTAGGATTTAGAGTTTAATTTTTAAAATTTATTTTTTTTATTTTAAGGTTTAGGGTTTAGAGTTTAGGTTTAATTCTTAATATTTTTTTTTTTTTTTTTTTTTTTATATTTTAGAGTTTAAAAAAACAAAGTGACAACATGAGAGAAAAAAAAAAAAAAAATTGGTGAAACTATGCCGTTTTACGGCACCGCAGGGACCCTCTATCCATCTAAAAAAGACTTATAAAAGTGATTTATTATTGCAAAAATGTTACTATCACATCATTTTGGTTTGTATTGAGTTTATGTATATTGATTATTTTCGTTATGTGCATAATCTTTATGGTATTAGGTTTTTTGTTTTTAATTTTTTTTTCTCTGCCAAAATTATCCACTCTCAATTATAGAATCATGTGTTGTGATTTTTGTGTTTCAATATTCTTAAATGACTCTATAATTAAAATACTTTGAGATGTAAAGGATTCAGAGATAGGATGCAAGTGAACATGTTATTTGAAATGGTGTACAAAAAAATATATATATATATATATAATTTTCTTTTATTTACTAATGATGTACAATTTTTCTTATTAATATATAAACCTTATAAGATTTAGTAGATTGTATAGCACTATTTTATTGTAGTTTAATTTTTGGGTAAATTACACTTACACCTTCTGAGGTTTGAGTTTAATATATATCACCTCTTGACATTTGAAAAATTACACTGACTCCCCTGTCATTATAATTATTTAGACGAAATTAACGTTTGTGTCAAAAAGACATTGAATTGATATACTCTCTCTTTTCTTACATTGCTTTACTTTTGCTTTTTTTTTTTTTTTTTTAATATAATTTCTTATATTTTTTTATTAAAAGTTGTTGCCTTTTATATAAGAAAGAGGTTTATGAAATGAGACTATTAACTACAGAAGTAAGAATGTAATTTTTATAACGTCAGGAGATGAGATGTAATCGAACTAAATCTTAAGGGATGCCAGTTTAATTTACCCTTAATTTTTCTTACAACAAAGTTTTCTATTTGTTAACTTCTACCACACACGAATACTTTTTGCATACCCTCTTGCTTGGGGTTTTACTTATCACACCCTATTGTTTTTTTGGTTTTTGTTTTGTTTTGTTTTGTTTTTTTCTTTGGATTTTTATATTTTATTCTTTTATGTTTAGACAGCTCAATTGATGAGATACCTATTTACACACATTTTACGATAATTCCAAAATCAATTAATAATACTAGTAATCTAGGAACTTTGAAAGATCTTGTCTCACCTAGGTAAAATTTGTCTAAACATTAATTACGAGGCTATCTTTCACATGATTCTAAAGTTTTTAAATATTGAGTAGAGAATTGTACATAGGCTCATCACAAATTTCATATATTTATAATTTGACTCATGCGTTATTTTAGTTTCTTATGTGTAAATTATTTATTGAAAAAATATTAGATTAATATGATAATAGTAGAAACTCAATTTCAATATATTTATTTCAAAAAGAATAGACAACATATATAATTTTCAATTGAAAGTATATGTCAATATTATTAACACCAATATGATAAAATTATTGATTAATATATTATCATATCAATTTAATTGTTTTTCTTGAATAATTCATACACAGAAGTCCAAAAAATGGACAAACCGAATTATCAAAATAGGACTACGGTGAGTCCGCAAAGTTTTTTCTCAAATATTTTATAAATTTTAAATTATGTTTTCCAACATGTAAATCTGTAATTGTGTATATATGCACATAACTAAAACATAAAAACTATATTATAAGACTAAAATTTATTTTAAGTGCCACTTCATTAAGTGACACTCAAAATGAATTTCAAGGATAAAAATTATTTTGTATTTTATGTGATATAATGAGAATCTTACCCTACAACCATGTAATCAAGAGAGTTTCAATGGGTGCTAGTTCTATTTATGTATAATTACTATTTCTATTTTGTCTGAAAAATATATATATATGATGAGTAGAAAGTTGGCAAACCTTGCACAAAGCCATGAAGGGAATATCAGTATGCCTATCCCCAAGCCCAATCTCAGGTTTAACCTCTCCAAAAGCCTTCTTAAGAGCATCAGCTTTATGCTTACCCACAAGCACACCAGGCTGAACAACAAACCCAGTAGCCCTCCCCTTATAAATCCCAATCTCAGTCCCCAAAACCATATCAACTCCCAAAAACTCCTTCAAAAACCCTTCCACCATAACCCTCGGATTCGCCGTCAGCACGCACCGCCTCCCACAAGACGAAAACACCCGCCACGACTCCGGATGCAGGTCCGCGGAGTAAAACTTCGGCAAAACAGCCTTTGCCACCGACTTGATATCCGAAACCCTCATTCCGGCAAAGGCTGCGAAGATGAGGACTTGAATTCCGGCGGATTCGGAGACAAAGTAGTAGAGAATTCCAGCGAGAGGTGAGGCTAAGAGCAAGAAAAGAAGCCGGAGAACGCCTCCGACCTCGAAAGCGACTAAGGCGAAGTAAGGGAATGAGCTGCGGCCTCTGAGTAAGGTTCCGTCCATGTCGGCCATCACGGTGTGCTTTTCGCGGCCGATGGAGGGGCAGTTTTCGACAGTTGGGAAGTCTGGTATGGCCATTGTTGTGGGGATTGGTTTTGAGGAAATAAAATTTATTGAAGTTTAATTTTGATTTTGGTTTTGAGAGATGGGTATTTATAGGAAGGGAAATTATTCAATTTTCATTCAATATGTCTCACCACCGCATATTTCTTAATCACATAATACAATATTTTATATATTTACTTTCTTTACTAATCATAATGCTATGAAATATTACGGCCTTTTTTGGAAACAGCTTAATTTAGTAATTTTTTGACTATTTAGTTAAAATATGAGCTAAAAAAAACTAGTATATTTGGGATAACTTTTTGGCTTTTTACGAAAAAATGTGTAAAAAATAGAGAGAAAAGAGAAATTTTGACTTTTTGGTATGGATTGTTGACTTTTTGACTTTTTTAATAATTTTTTGACTTTTTAACTAAACGGAAGGGTTCCCAAACGAGGCCTACGTGTCTATATTATGAAATTACTGAATAATTACCTTATAAGTTGAGGTGATGAGAGCGGAGATGGGATGGGACAAAAATGAGGCAGGTGGCGCCGAGAATTCCAAAAGGAAATTGGCGGCCGCTAGATTCGAGTGTCCATTTCTTGTTTTTGAAGGAAGAGGGAAGGGTAAGTTGTGTGTGCTCCGATTGTGTTTCATAGTTCGAATCGCCATTATCTGTCTTGTTCTTTTCTTGTGTTGTTATTCACTCACAATCTTCTTGCATGATTTCATTCACAATTAAAATAAGAGATTAATAAAGGAAAATGCTTGAAATCTCTAAAGTATAGTTTATTCAATTGAAAGATGTTACCTATAATTTTATTTTTCATTTTGTTTTGTCACTTTAAGATATAAATGAGTGAATCTTATATATATATTTTAAAGGTGTGAGCTCACTCTATGGGTGTGCTTAAAATATAAATTTTAATTTTAAATATATTTTTTTATATTATTTAAGTGATGAATGTGTTTTTTAATAAGTTAAGTGAATGTCTTACGTTCAAGTCTTGTGCCCCTCTTTTAACTATTATTTTTAATTTTTTTTTTTTAAATGGAGAAATTAACACTTGACGCAAAAAGAGAAAGCAGTTTGGCAAAAGTAGATAAGGAAGTTCATGAACACTGAGTGAGGTGTTCACTTTTAAAATAATAGTATAGATGAATGTGAATGTAATCTTATTTCTTATCTTATTTTCTCACTCCAAAATACAAATGAATGGTTTCATATATATATATATATATATGTATGATATGGATCTCATTACTATATATCTAAGATAGAGAAGAAAAAAAAGTAGGAAATAAGATTATGTATAATATTTATTTATTTTTTTGTCAATCTATATGAGACTAGGAGTTGAACCTGAGACTATAACTACTTGCGCTCTTCAATTTGACCCACAATAATGTGATATGATAAATATCGCTTTTTGATTTATACACATTTAATCATATTGACCCACCTGTGTTGTCATATCATTGTAAGTGAATTTGTAAAAAGTTGTGGGGTTGCACCCTTCTATGTTTGTGTAATTTTTTTTCTTCCATTGGGATGTAATTTCCCCAATTTTAAATTATAGGTCATTAGCATTTTTATAACATAATTTGGATAAAATACATTTATTGTCGAGTAAGTAGCATTGGTTGACTCTCTATTTTTTGCATTGGGTTATTTTGATCACTACAGTTTTAATTAGCTAAATTTGACTTTTTTTTTAAAAAAAATTTATATCAATTTGGTCTAGTGGGCAATACCATTAGAGTTTTTTTATGAAAAATTATCATTAAGTTTGTTGAATTTAACTCATTAAGTTGACCGAGTTCATAAATTTATCTCTAAAAGCATAACATATGTTGCTCATGTGCATATTTTTTATTTTTAAAAAAAATGTTAATAATTGTAATCAATTGGACCAAATTAAGATATAGTAAAAAAAATTCAAAGTCAAAATCGAGTCAAATAAAATTTCAAGTTCCAAAATTAAAGGGAAAAATTCATTTTGCCCCCTTAGGCCAGAGCACTTTACCACCAAATGATTCAAATATAACTAGAAAGCCCCATGTAATTTTAACCAAAGTGCAACCATTTATCCGTTAAACCCTATACTTTTGATTTTTGGTTTTTTTTTTCTTCTCTATCCTCTCTCATAAACGTAATTTATAATTTTTAACATTAATTCATTTAAATTACAAATTTAATTCTTAACTTTTTAATCTAACTTAATTTAGTTATATTTTAAATTAATTCTCAATTCTTATTTAGTTCATATTTTAATAGTTATATTTTAAATCAATCTATAATTGTATTTTAATTTAATTTAATTTAATTTTAATTAGCATCTTAATTTAATTTTAGGTTTGGAGAACATGGAATAAAATTATCTTTTTGTTATGTTAATTTTATTTTATTTTTTCAAAAAACAAACTCACTTTAAAAAATGGTGTGTGATAAACTTTTCATTAATTTGAATAGAAAAACTAGCGGTGACACTTTATTCCAAAACCATATGGAAGCTTTTTAGCTATATTTGAATTATAGGGGGTAGAGTACTACGACCTAAAATCACAAGAGGGTAAAATAAAATAAAAAAATTTCCCAAAATCAAATAAGGCAAAGTATACGGACTAATTGGTGTAATTTATTCATTGTGGCCCTCAAAGTATGCGTTTTATGTTACTTGCACTACAACATTTTCTTAGTTCAATGATACTTGAAAATGCCACAAAATTACTTCTCTAGTGAAATTTTTTAGTCTTGTGGCATTTTGAATAAGTGTCATTTATACCCATGCCATGATAGATACTAGTGGCACCTCAATGACACCTGCAAATGCCATTACACCATGGCTAAAGATTTCAATGATACTTTGATGTTGTGATAGACACTATTCGTAACACTACAAAGTACTATTATAAAAAAAAAAAACTTAGCGACAATTCACTAACACTTGCAAGTGTCATTACACTATCAATGCTAAAGGCTAAAGGCTTTCAATGACACTTTGATATCATAGTTGACACTATTCGTGACACTACCAAGTACCATTAAAGAAGACTTACAATCTAAAAAAAGCCATCAGATACTTTTTTAATGGCGCTTGTTATGCCATAATTGATATTTTTAACAACTTTTATAAATGTCACTAAACCCAATTCATTTGTGCCATAAATGGATATAAGTATCATTGGAACTTATTCGTGATACGACCAAGTACTATTAAAAAAAAGACTTAGTACCACTTCACTTACTACAAGAAAAGTGGGCTTAAAAGACAGAAGCATTTGCAACGGCATACTTGCTGTCTCAAAAAATAACTTTTTGCGACGATACAGCTTGCTGTCACGAAAAAAGTGATTTTTGTGACAGCAAAAAACGTTGTCGTTAAAAATGAGAGTATTTGCGACGACAGAAAATGCTGTCGCTAAAAAAGAGAGTATTTGCGATGACAGAAATTACTATCGCAAAAAAAGGAGAGTATTTGCGATGGCAGAGATTACTGTCGCAAAAAAATAGAGTTTTTGCGACAGCACTAACTGCAGTTGCAAAAAAAAAAAAAGTGTGTTTTCTGCGATTGTAATAGGCACCATTGCAAAAAATAAAAAAAATAATATTGTGGCTTTGAGACGGCTTCATATATATACCATCACAAAATGGTTTGAATAAATGCAACGGTATTTTTTTATCGCAAAAAAAATTTAAAAAAATGACGTTGCGTCTTGTTTTTTTGATATAACATTTCTCTTTTTTCACCATTTTTTCATCTTCCTATTTCTCTTTTTTTGTCTATCTTTCTCTCTCTCTCTCTCTCTCTCTCTTACTCAATACTCTTCTTTGTCCATGCTTGTCCATCTCTCTCTCTTTTTCTCTGTGTCTCTTGCTCATCTCTCTTCTCTCTCTCTCTCTCTCTCTCTCTCTCTCTCACACTCATATTTCTTCCAAATTTTTTTATGTCTTTCTCTCGTTTTTCTCTTTTCGCTCTCTTTCTCTCTCTTTTTTTGTCTATTTCTGCTCATTTCTTTTTTCTCTTTTTTTTTCTATCTGTCTGTCTGTCTGTCTATCTCTCTCTCCTTATTTCTTCTTTATTGTGTTCACTTTGCTTACTTTTACTCTCTCCCTCTCTTCTTCTCTATTTACCAAGTTCCTTATCGATTTATTGATCCACTACAAGAAAATGCACTTTTAACGACCACTTTTATCTCTCTTTCGCTCATCACTCTATCTTTGTCTCTCTCTCTCACTACCTATCTCCTCTACCACTTTCACCACTACTGCAAATGTCATTCCACTACCACCACTACTACCACTGTTGCCACTTCACCTCTACGATTACCATTACTACCACTATCGCTACCACTCCACTACCACTACTGCTACTACTACTACCATTACCTCCTTCACCACCGCCACTCCATCTCCTCTACCACTACTACAACTTCACCACTAATCTCTTTTGTCACCACCGCCACCACCACCACTACCTCTTATCCACCGGCCACCACTACTACCGCTCTCTTTCTTCTACCACAAAAAATTAGTTCCTGGTTTTTAGTAACAAAAAAAAAAAAAAAAGGTCGTAGAAAAATATTTTTCATTGATCACAAAAAATTAACTTTATTTTAACAAAAAATATTTTTTATTAAAATATTACTCCTACTTCTACCAAAGAAAAAAAAAATTCATTAAAATAAAAATGAAACAAATAAATTTTCAACCTTGGTATTTGGAAAAAAAAAAAAATTCATTAACTACAAAAAAATAAAAAAATAAAAAAATAAAAAAATAACAAAAACTAAAGTTTTTTGGCAACGGCAATCCCCTATCGAAAAAAAATAAAAAAAATTAAACAACATTATTTTATTATTTAAATATTTATTTGTGACAAAAAGTTAAAAAAAAAAAAAAAAAACCTATTTATAACTCCTTTCTCCAACACTTAGATAAGCTAAATCTTGTAATTTCTTATAGAATCTTTTCTTTTTCCATTCCCGATCGGTTTTCCCCACCTCAACCAAAAATCCCTAATCTGTTGAACCAAAATCCCCACTCTGAAAAACCAAAATTCCCCTTCAACCAAAAATCCCTAATCTCTTCTTACGGCCCTCTATCTCTCAACAGCGAGCGGCGACAGACGATGGCGAGCGGCAGACGACGACGAGCAGCAAACGACGACATCGAGTGGCGGGCGACGGCGGCGAGTGAGCGACGACGGTGCGAGCAGCAAATGACGGCGGTGAGCGAGCGATTTAACTGAAAGTTGGACACTTGAATCATCAGGTAGCTTGTAAGTTTTTTAATCCAAGCAGGTTTCCAGGCAGCTCAAACTATAACTGGTCAGAATCAATCCTTCGAGCATTTAAACTTCATTATCATCATAAGGTTGACAAAGGATTTCTGTAATCACTTAGTGCTCATAGTGCTAACATTAAAATAATTTGTCTCCCTCTCAATTTTTCATCATATTTGGTTGAAAGCAAATATTTGTGGAAGCTGCATGATTTACACAATAATGAAGCAAAAGCGTCGGATGAAATTCATCTATATGAATGCATTAGAATGAGGAATCAATTAACATAGAAAGCATGATGCTTTTTGGTTATTTGCTGATGTTGTCTCTTAGTCAGAATTAGGGAACAAAAAGTGAAGGCTAAGGATAGTGCTAAAGCATGTTACTTTAATGAAACACACTGTTTTTTCATTCTCTTAGTTGGACATCCTAAATCATTTGAAGAAGTAGGTCATATCTACTTCTAGAAATCACACAAGTATTTGAAGTTGGTTGCAAGTAATTTAACTAGAATTTAGATCTCCATATGAATGCGTTAATGCATCTTTCTATTTTACCTAAGACTTAATTGGAAGTAATGTATTTACGAAGCTACTCTCAAATTTTTAGCCTGGGAAATTATACATGTCTACTTTGAGCAAAGGGTTCAATTCTTGAGCAGCTCTTAGTGGATGGTGAACTAAACAAAGCTTACATATTGGGATCCTCCGGCATCAAATTCTGTAATTTGATGCTCAATTAATAAAAGGTGCATTTTATGATTGTTATTTATTTATTTATTTTTAAATTGGTTTTCATTTTATCAAAATTTTAATTTTCTTTGTTTCTTGTCTAGGTTCAGGGGATTGGTGTGACCACTGGAAACAATGTGCCTACTTAACACCATCAAACTTAATAGTCCTCAATATAATCTGTGCAAACAACAACACCCCCAAAAAAAAAAAAAAAAAAAAAAAGAAAAAGGATAAAGATCTCAATTAAGATTAAAAAAAAAAAATTTGAATTCTACAATGGTTTTTTCTCCCAATCATGCAGAAATGTTCTGCTATTGGAGCCGTGAACAGTGAATAGAATTACTTCCATTTTATTTCATCTACTTCTCTACTATCAAATTACTTTGTGAAACTCGGCAATGAATGAGGAATGAATATGGTTCATGATACATTCTTGTTTCACCTTTAAAGATAATTTTCACCCCATGCTTGCATACATTTATATTCTCTCCTCTGTCTAATTTTTCTTCTCTGGTACTGATGTATGTGGATATCAAGGGTAGAGTTACTACATTCATCTTTCTACTTTCATACATATTATACTTTAGAAAGTGTTTGTTAAGATTTTGTAGAAAGGCCTATCTCTGAGTTTACATCACTTCCAATCAAATAGAAAGCCACAAGGGCACACCATATCTAGTTTTTATGAAGTTTCCCTCCAAAATGTTACAGTGTTTGTCTTCTAGTCAAACATGATGTGAATTGCCAAATTATCAATAGTTGATTTCATCCATTTCTTTGTTTGTTTTAAGTAACTTTTATTACTATAAGCTGCTGCAGACCAATTATGAAATTGAATGTAAACACTGGGCATTTCACTTTCTATCTGCAGGTTGAGCTCTTGGTTGGTGAACCGTTTTATTATGGAAATGATAGCATGCTTCCATTTTACAATATGTCTTGATTTGAGCATCAAATAGTGTGTCTGAACTAGGAAATATTGCTTTCAGTTTTGTCTCACATTGAAAAGCTTAGTTTTGTAAGAATATTACTCGTAATGATCATTTTGGATGTATTAATGAACTTGGCACGCACGATTGCCTAGGCATGAGAGACTTGTGGGAGAAGACGGGTGTATTAATGGTGTGAAGTCTTTGTTGTATAGATCAACTTTAGGAGTCTATAGTGTTCTCAATGGGTCTTATAACACCTGCAAATTAAGTTACTCTATCACCTGAGAATGTCATGATTGAGATTTAGACATGTTTTTATGTGGCCTTTACATTCATAACTGTTATATCTAGATGTTGGCTTTTATTGCCACAAAAATCTGAAATTAGATATTATTGTATTTCTAATTGATGAGTCAATGAATTGGCCACTCAAAAGGGAATGCTACTTTCAATTGGACGTAAAGTATCCTTCAAGGTTCTCTCTTTCTCTCTGTGTCTCTCTCTCTCTCTCTTCAGTTTTTCATATTTTAGATGGTGGGGGCATGAAAGAGATGAAGATTGGTGTTGATCATAGTATGTCATTGTGTCCCTATGGACATTGCTTCCATGTAGAATTTGTGGATATTTGCCCCCTCATATTTTTTAATGGTCAAAATACATTCGCCAAGTGCATCGTACTTTTCCTCCCCAATTAGATATGCTTGTCGGTTTACCACAGGATAATTGATTAGCTTTTAATATTTATAGTAATCTCTTTTCTTTCTTTTCCCCGGTTTTTTCAGGCAACCATGGGGGCCACATATTGATTTGCAAGATTCTCATTTCCTGGCTTTAACTGCTGCTGAGCGTCAGTTCTTGCAATCAGAGTATGATGACTATGGTGTTGCAAACAGTAGCCTTGCTTGCATCCGCTCTGTGGCTGTCATTGTATGTAACCCAAATACCTACTGAAAATTTGACAACTAGTATTAGTTTTGCCTTCCTAATATTAGGAAATTGGAGTTTTAAGTATTCTAAAAAAGCTATTTTATGAACTTTTTGTCTTGAGGGCAAAGAAGAATTTAGAGTAGTGGAAGATTAATCAAAAGTTTGCTATACAGTTGATGTTAATCTTGCTTATACGCCAAGTTCTGATGGTCACCAGAGATTTTGGGATGGTGCAAGAGTTGTCAACATTCTTCAATGTAAGTCCAAGATGATGATGTTTAAAAATTTTGTGTACATATATGCATATATGAAAATATACATAAATGCATCAATGTCTACTACTTCTATCTTCATTATTTTAATCATGAATGACTATTTTGTGTAGAGATATACATGTATTTACATTCATTAATGGCTCAAATACTTTATGAATATTTACATTTATGACCATGGTCATTGACATGATAGAGCTTCTGTTGTCTTGGATAGTCAACATGTTGGTCCTTTTCTTTGCAAAATCTCATTATACTTTACATGTTAGTGAAATGGCACTTCAGCCTAGATGATGCAGCGGCTAAAAATTACTGAAATTTAGGCCAAGTTTGGAAAGTGTAAAAAAAGCTAAAAAATTAAAAAATTACTTAAAAAGTTAAAAAGTTATTACTATTCACCAAAAGTCAAAAATTACGACTGCACAACTTCTAATCTTAATTTCTCCTTACACACTAATTTATTCAATTTTTTAATACACATTTTTTCATAAAAAGTCAAAAAGTTAATCTAAACATTCATATTTTTTTCCTCAACTTTTTAGTCCAAAAAAATAAAAAGTGCATTTATTTAGGACATCCCAAACAACCCCTTAATCTTCCATGATAATTTGCCATTAAGTCAAGTCTTAAATTTTAGAATTCGAGATGTTGACGCTCCAAAATCACCAAACAACGTCGAATTAGCATGAAACTTGGCACACACAATTGCCTAGACACGAGAGACTTGTGAGAGAAGACGAGACTTGAATTAGGTTCCTAGTTTGGGAGTTAAAGCCGGATTTCGATCTAGACAAACTAGTTCCTTAAGAAACTTAGAATTTGAAGTGTTGATGCCCTAAAATCACCAAACGTCATCGGATTAGCACGAAACTTGGCACACACGACCGCCTAGGCACGAGAGACTTGTGAGAGAAGATAAGACTCGAATCGAGTTTCCGGTTTGAGAGTTAAAGCCGGATTTCAGTCTAGGCAAATTAATTCCTTAAGAAACTTAGAATTTGAGGTGTTGATATCCTAAAATTACCAAACAGCGTCGGATTAACACGAAACTTGGCACACACGACTGCTAGGCACGAGAGACTTGTGAGAGAAAACAAGACTCAAATCGGATTTCCGGTTTGGGAGTTAGAGTCGGATTTCACTTTAGGTAAATTAGTTTCTTAAGAAACTTAGGATTCGAGGTATTAACGTTCCAAAATCACTAAACGGCGAAGGAGTAGCACGAAACTTGGCACACATAACCGCTTAGGCACGAGAGACTTGTGGGAGAAGATGAGACTCAAATTAGGTTCCCGATTTGAGAGTTAGAACTGGATTTCTCTCTTAAGAAACAAATTAGTTTATTAGAAAGCTTAGAATTTGAGGTGTTAATGTCCTAAAATCACCAAACGGCGTTGGAGTAGCACGAAACTTGGCACACACGACCGCCTAGGCACGAGAGATTTGTGGGAGAAGACGGGACTTGAATCAGGTTCCTGGTTTGGAAGTTAGAGCCGAATTTCGGTCTGGGCAAAATTATTTACTTAATTATCTTTGTAATTGTATAGTAGTTACATTTTTATGTTTTTTTTGTAATTAACATATTAACACATAATTATATTGCCATTAATTATATTTATTTTTTGTTTTCAGATATTTCTCGAATAGGAGTTTTGTTTCTTATGGAATGCATATCTGTAAAGAATGTAACTAATTTTTGTTTTTGATACTCACGGAGAATGATGAGCAAAACTTGTAATTTTGGTTTATGTTATTTTGAATTATGAACAACATTATGTATTTAAACATTATATATGTATTATGAAATATTATGTAATGGGGTAATTTTGTTGATGCGTAGTTAGGAATACAAGAATATTTTTATTATGGAGAAATTATTTTTTCTATACAGGAATTTTTATATTATTATGTAATTATTGGTTTCTTTTTCAAATATTTTTCATTTAATACGGGTAATTTTAATATTTTTATTATTTTTATTTTTTTTTGCAACGGCATCACACCGTTGCAAAAAATAGGTAATTTTAATAATTATATTGCATTTTTTTTTTTGCGACAGAACCATCCCGTCGCAAAAAATATTATGACCATTGGCGACAGTGGGCATGCCGTTGCAAAAAAATAGAACCATTCGTGATAACATTTTTTGCTGTCTCAAATAACATTTTTAGCGACGGTAAGTCTGACTTTTTTACATATTATAGTCGATAGCAAATTGCCGTCGCAACAAAAAAGTGACGGTAAGTCTTTTGCAACGCCCTCTATTGTGACCCTCTATTTGTCGTCGCTAAAAGTCATTTGCTGTCGCCAAAACTTTTTTGAGACGGTATGAAGAGTATTTGAGACGACACCGTGCCGTCGCAAAAAATCAAAAATTTTGTAGTGACTAACACTTGTAAATGCCATTACACTATCAAGGCTAAACACTTTCAATGACACTTTGGTATCATAGTTGACACTATTTGTGACACTACCAAGTATCATTAAAGAAGACTTGCAATCTAAAAAATGCCACTATATGCTTTTTTTTTTTAATGACGCTTGTTATGCAACAATTGATATTTTTAACAACTTTTATAAATGTCACTAAACCCAATTCATTTGTGCCATAAATGGATATAAATCATTGGAGCTTATTCTAGTGACACTTTGCAAAGCTACTACCACTACTTTAAAATACCACTCATATGTTTTTTTCAGCGACACTTTTAAAAGCCACAATTAAGCATGCGTAAATGCTTATAAACATTATTTATTTTATAAAAAAATTAAATATTAATTATCACATCCTATATTGAAATTTGCCATCCATTCATCTTGTAATATTTTCATAATAATAAACAAATATTACCACCATAGGATCATCACATCAAAAATAAAGAAAATTCAAACCACAATTATTTATTAGTCTAAAGATATAAATTTATTCATATTACAATAAAAATCATAATCAAAATTATAAAATATTCTATCACAGTAACAAAATCAAAGAAATTTTTTTTTTATTCCAACCATAAGTTCTCAAAAATTATAGTTATATCCATATTTCATAGAGACAAATTACCAAATCAAACTCAGTCCTCAAATTCTCAATATCACTTGTATAAGTATTCTCGACTAGCATCCATAACTTTCAAAATCTGCATTCAAAAGATAAATATATAAAAGTATTAGAAACTATATTAAGTTAATATAAATTTGTTAGTGAAATTAGTATTTACGAAAGAAATATATCAAAAATGGAGCAGGCCAAGTAACATGAGCTCTAATTGCTTGTCCAATTATTTTGACAAGTCCATATATTCATATCAAGCTCTCATTAGGTTTGATTAGCACTTGAACATGTACCTCTAATAGTTAGATCATGTCTTCTCCTTCTACTTCTTTAGATGGGTCTGCACTTTTAAGTACTTCGATTACAATTGTTTTTGTTGGTCTAATGATACTTTTAGAACAACTATATCTCCAACTAGTAAATCAAGATTTCACTACTTAGATAAATATGTATTTACGATTAATAAATAATATTTTAAAAAAACTAGTACAAAGTACTAAAGTGAAGACAATCATAACTGAAAGTTATATGTATTTCTCCAGTAGATAAGCAAGCCACATGCAACTTGTCTACTTTTATATATTTTGGATACATATATACATATTAGGGAGCTAGGCAAAGTGGATTGGCAGGTTTGACCAACTCTTTTTGAACTCTTTGACCATGATGGTTATCTCAACCAAAAAAGATTGGCAGGTTTGACCAATTATTTTTGAACTATTTCACCGAGATGGTTATCTCGGCCAAAGAAGGTTGGTAAGACTAACCTTTTGAATTCTTTGACCGAGATGGTTATCTCGAACAAAGAAGGTTGGTAAGATTAACCAATTCTTGGACTGACCTAAGAAAGCTCGGCATGGCATACAAAGCACAAATTGGCAGAATATAGAAACAACAAACGTATTGAAAGTTGGAATTTTTTCATTAATACCGAAAACGATTACAAAAGCGAGGGCAGGTAGCCCAGTTACATCGCAAAAATAAGAAGAAAAAGAAAATTACAAAAACCAAAGATAAAAAGGGGAAATGGTCACATGTTCACAAAAAGATATTGTCCAGCTTGGCCTCAGCGTCGACACCGGCCTCGCCCTCACTTAGCGCCGCACCACCAGCATCCTCAAGGGTGAGATTTGCGATGTCCTCCTCATTAGCAATGCTTGGTTGAGTTTGGTCGAGAACTTTTGGCCGAGCTAACAGAGTTTGCTGGTAACCAGGATCAGCCGACGGAGTATTGTTCGGCGTCGAGCTATTCTCCTCCTCCACTTGCAGGAATTTTTGCTACATGGTGCTGGCATAGACCGCCATGTAACTTGGGATAAAGTGGGGAGGAGGATTGAGGAAGATCTCTGAATCTTGTGATTGGCCAAGCTTCTCCAACATTTCTTTCCAGTCGCACTTGAAGAAGATGTCTTTGGCGGCTTCGCACTGTTAGATGTAGATCCACTTGTCTTCAGTGTAACTGCGATCCTCAGCATCCTCAATTTTCTTCTCCAAGGCTTTTATCTGGGCATTCTTGGCACCCTCTAGTTTAACCAGCTCACGCAGATAACGGTTTTTCTTGTCGAGTAGGGCCTTTTGTTTGTTCGTTTCGGCTGTGCGGATCTGCTCAGCTAACGTCTCTTTCTCGGTACTCAGCTTGGCCAGACTTGCTTTAAGCTCTTTCAACTCGACATCTTTAGCCTCGCTATTAGCAATCACCGCTTGGGCGATTTTCCTTCATTCATGCACATGTTGATAGGCAGTGTGGCTTTTTTGTACGGCCTACAATTCATGAAAGACATTAGTTAAATAGAGCACAAAGTTGAAAACAAAGAAAATGTACAACTCAAACTCACCAGAACAAGGGACTTGGTGGCCAACCGAATTACTTTGAACTCGGTCAACTGTTCATGACGCTTCATGTTAGCCCACAGATAGATGCTCTTAGCTAGGTTAAAGGCCATCTCATTGTCATTCTCGACACAACCTGAGTCAGTGGTGGTCACGGCGCACCCCTTGAAGGTCACAGTCAGTGCCTACACTAGAGGGGACGAAGGGCTGACACGGCTAGAGTGGCGGCTTCTTAAGAAAGGTTCAGTTTCAAGCAACCAGGCCTCAGGCTGCTCGGTCTGCTCGTCGTCTACCAATCGTCATTGCTCGATGAACAAAGTGCGAGCCCTCTTACTAGGCCGAGATGAGGACACCCTTGTAGTTGGGAGGGCGATAATGGTTTCACAAAGTTACTCGAATAGGCGCTGCTCGGTTTAGATCTTGGCGGGGGCTTGCTCGGTGATCAAAGCTCGAACAACTGTCTTCTTTGCCATCTCTTACTCTTCGATGAAGGAAATAAGATTGATTTGGGGTAGAGTTAGGTCTGGATCGGGTGAAGACTCCAAAAGAAAGTTTGTAACCTTGTTTTTTCGCTTATCGCTATATCGATAAGTCGGTTCGAAATTCAAGAGCTCGGTTCAATCTCTATGCCAAGATCGTGGCGTGTACGGAGAGCATCTGATTGGCGTGGCGTAGTTCCTCTTAAGCAAGTTCAAATCTGTAAAAAAAAGAACAAAGGTTAGCACGGTAGGAAGTATTGGAATTACAAAAAAGAAGAGAACCAAGCTATTCTTACTAGCTTATCCTTTATTCCATTAATGTTGTAGCCTGGTATTTGAGCCACTTGGTCCTCGTAATTACCCGAGACCCAGAGAAAATCATCGTCGTACAAGTTTTTGTTTGGTGTACGCTTTATGACTTTCTCTTGGCCTCTTTTGACTTTGAGGTGGTATACCCAACCATCGTCATTTTGACCGAGCGAGTACTGCTGAAATATCTCGGCTAATCCCAAGTTCAGGCTGAGATGACGGTTGAGCTCGGCTATGCCATTTATTATTCTATATGTATTGATGGCTAGTTGGGTGGGACAGTGTCTAGTCTGCTTAAGAAATTCATAAATGAGGGTTAGACTGGGAACCAGAGTTTACCCTATACGATTGTCAGCACGGCGAAATGGCAGAAACTGGACTTGCTCCAAGGCGTGATATCTTGCTCGACTAAAGTGAAATATACGTTATCTGGTATGTTGTAATCTCGTTGAAACTCGGCTATGGTGCCGGGCAAGCTCACCATGAAACAATACTTGCCCATGGGATTCGATTCTAAAGAAATAACTTAAAAAGTTGTTCGGTCGTCTAGCACGACGTTGATTTTGTTAGCTCGGTTGAGCAGTACCACCAAGTGGTGAGGTGAAGGTGTGCCTGACCAACCTAGTCAAGTCTGCAAAGTAAATTTTTTTTTGTTGTGCTCAAGTGTCGACTAAGATGAAACATTGTAAAGCAAATTTTAGATAGTTCGCTCGGCCAGAAGAGTAGGTGTAGTGGGTGCCTAGCTTGGTCGTGAGCTGGAGCAAGGTTTTAGCCCAGTTAAAGCCAAGGGCAAGGTTTTAGCCCGGTTTGGACCGAGGGGAAAGGTTCTAGTCCAGCCTGAACGAGAAATATACTCCTAGTCCAGTTGAACTCATTTCAAGTGACACAAATAGGTTTTTACCTCGATTCTAGCATGATTTTGGATCAAAATCACTAGTCTTGTCTGGTTTTAATTCCAATTGATGGGAGTTCTTCCTAGGGTGTGGAATCTTGAGAGTTTTATAGAGGTGCTAATGTAATTTTAAGCTCATTATATGCACGTTTTAGTGGATAAAAACACTAAAATGCTATTTCAGTATCTATATGGCAGGTTTTAGCACTAAAACATCAAGAACATGAAGAACACCATGAATATTCATAGAATACGCTAGAAAGAGCAAGAAACTTACGGGTTTGAGCAAGAAAATTGATTTTAATTTGCAAAAGGCGCTCCAGCAACAGTAGCAAGTGTGAGGTGGCGATGAACTTGCTTGGAGGAGCTCCAATGTAGGAAAAAGAGAGTATGAAGCTCACAGAGTGAGAGTCTTTGCTTGAAGAAGATGAACAGTGGAAGCCGTTCAAGCATATGGGCATTACATATATGGGAAATGTAAAAAGGCACAGTCATTTCAAATTTTTGTGGTATGTGATGGCTATATCAAGGGTACGGGGCCAACAGGGGCATGCCACGTGTCCCACGATTGACATCGTGCCAAAGTGACAAGTGAACGTGTTGGCTACTGATAAGACTCCTTGGCGCCAAGCAGATCGGTGAGACCAAACAAATTCTTTAGCTTGGTTGACTTATGTTATAGCTTGGTTGGGTAAAGTAATCCCAATCATGCTTCGCAGATGGAATTAAGGGACGATTGAGAGGGTAATTTGTGTAAACAAATTGGACCAAGCTAGGTGAAAGGGTTTTTGGGAGTTGGGCCAAATAACGGATTGTGATAGCGGCTTAGATAGCCTGTCTCGGGCTAAATCATTAAAAGGTGGTCAAAGATGGTTGTTAGGGCATGGACCTAGCTATTTATGCAGTCGATGAAGCGGACCGAGGTGACTTCAATGAAGAATGTTGAGCTAGTCAGAGCTCGATAGAGTGCCACTCTTTGGTTAGGTTTAGCATGGCTTGGTTAGAAGTAGAAACAAAGCAAGAAAGCTTCGATTGAGCGTAGTGATAGCCGAACAAAGAGTTCGACTATCTCACTTGGTTGGCGGTGAGAAGGGTGTTCGAGATAAGCATTATCTTTTAGGAATGGGATTCCTATGAGGACTCTGCTAAGGAAAGTTAGAGTCCTATTAAGATTGTGTCACGTGGAATCTATAAAAGCTCATGATAGAAAATATTCCTAAGTATGACAATTCATATTCCCAAATTCACAGAGCTTTGGTATCTTTTGTTAACTTGCTAACTTAGGCATCGGATTTCTGGCACACACCAGCCAGCTAGCTCACGTTTGTGTTTTCAGGTGATAAGATGATGACGTTTGGAAGAGTGCAAACTTGATCAACAAAATTATACGAGAAGGATTATTTCGTGCTTGTACAGTATCTTATTACTTTAACACTTTCTATGCGACTTTCCTAACGAGTTTGTGACAATAGCTTGAGTGTGAGACCATGCACACCCTTCGTAGATGATGCAAATAATACATATATAGATTGTACCACTCCAAAAAAAATAGTGAGCTTCAGAGCAAGAATTGACCACGTCACAAAGTGCAAGATTAAAACTATAACAACCACATGGTGTGTAGAATGCTCTAGGATTTATTTCAAGCACTCTATTTTGTACACCTTTATATTTACCTTTCATATTAGAGCCATTGTCATATCCTTATCCTCTTATATCTCTGATATCAAGTTGAAGCGGCCTCGTTTGACGACTCAATATTTTAGCCTAAAAGTCTAAAAGTCACTAAAAAAACTAAAAAGCCAACAACCTATATAAAAAAGTCAAAGATTCATTTTTCTTTCTACTTTTTTGTTTTGCTCATCTTTTCGTAAAAAATGTGCAAAACCAAAAAGTCATTCCAAACATACTAATTTTTTTATCTCATAGTTTAGCCAAAAAAATCAAAAAGTTACTAAAGTAGCCTGTTCTTAAACGAGGTTGACCCAGAAGTATCATCCACCTTTAGAAATTCTACAAAGAACTCTTCTATCTTTACTAGACTTGTTGATATATCCATACAACATATAACAGGAAACATTTGCTCTTTGTGACTTATATTTGGGGTGCAATCAAGTATCATTGAAAAATATTTTGCTTCTTTGATTCTTTTAATGATTGTATTTTTTCACTTCACTAACTAACATCAATATCGATTCATTTTGGATGACTAAGATAATGATAATGAATTTCACCTCTTTCAATATGTCGAATGTGCTCTTGAATCACTGGATCAAATTCGACAATCATTTCAATGAAACCTAAAAAGTTTCTATTTCTCTGTTGATAAATCTTCTCATTGTCTCCATGAAATGCTAAATTACATTTAGCAAGTCTTTTCACCAAAGCGATTATCCTAGTTAAAACTTGCCTCCATCGTTCTTTCTCTTTCTTGATATGTTCTTGCATACTTTGGTCAATTGTCGCATTTTTCTACAATCTCATTTCTACTTCAATCCATTTTCTCATGCATTCCAAGTGTTCATTGCTAGTTTCATGACATTTAAGCATTTGCCCAAGATTTCTCCAATCTTTAAATCCTTTACTAACCAATTGAGTCATGTTTCCCATTTGCTTAAACAACTTACAACAAAAGCAATATACTTTGTCCACAACATTTGAATATACTAAACATTTCCTGTAATGTTTTTCTCCATTTGATATATGTCGAATGTAATGGGTGGAAGAAAAATGCCTACCAAATTTATCTTTAGGGAATTCAATATCATTATCTCTTATGGGACCTTTTTCTACCAATAGATCTCGAAAATTCTAATCAATCTTTTCTCAATTACTTGGCTCATAAATGTTTGAAGTTCCATTTCCTACATTAAATCTTCAATAGGATTAGCCTCATTCCTATTTTCATTAGTCATCTCATTCATGCATTCATTAGGTTCACCATTCATCAAATCTTCATGATCTTCATTAATTTGTTCATCTTCATCATTCTCAGTCTTACCTTCATTGTTCTCAGTTGTTTCTTTTGAGCTCTCTATTTGCCTCTTGGTAACAAAATACTTATTAAGTGCTTCAGCTTGAGATTAAACTGAGGCATCTATTCTTTGTTTCTTTTTCTTTTTTCATGTCCAGAAATATACTTAATAGAAATCATGATTGGCCTGTTTAATATAATTTATCAAAAATTACCAACGGCATCATCATCATCATCATAATAACAAATCCAATAATTAAAAACATAAAATAAAATAAAAAATCATGTAATCATAATAAGAAAAAATAATTATAACCATCATCAAACAAATATTTCATTAACCTATATCTCTCAACCCTTGCAATCAAAGGAACCAAATAACTTCCTCTCCAACACATATGAAGACTAGAGTTTTCAAAACTTTTTCTTTTTTTTTGAAAATTTGGAAACTAGCTCCATAATAAACATAAAAAATATATATATTTGATCTGTTAAAAATAATTTCCTTCCCAATAAAAGAAAACCAAATTAAAATAATGATTTTCATTATTTTTAAATTTTTCACCAAACTAATTTTTTGAAAAAATTTAAGAAATAGATGGTGAAAACAAAATTAATATCTAAGCCTAAATTTAAAGCAATTCATAGAACATCATTGACAAAAAGGAATTCATTATGAATCAACCACATAATTTGCAAAACCAAAAAAAAAAACCATAATTCTAGGAAGGAACTAAGAGGGTAAAGTGAAGGAATTGATAGTTTTTTGAGATGATTGATTCATTGTTTTGAAATCGGAGGCAATAATCGAACTCATCGAATATTTGGAAAGATCGGCGGTGAGAAGGGCAACTATCAGCGAGTGTTGGGGATGAATGGTAGAAAGTCGAAGTTGTTGGTAGAAAGAAATAGCACAAAAGAAATGATGAACAACAACAATAGATTGTTGGGCTTCAAATTATTTTCACTTTTAAGTTTTAAAAAAATTTAGAATAGGTTTCAAGTTTTTTGGACCTTTTAATTTAAGGGGAACTTACCAATAAGTCCCATATATAAAGTTCAAGACCCATCTAATCCTCAAACAAAACACTTGTACCAATTAATCTTATATATTTTTAATTGTGACAAAAAAATCCTATTTTTTTATTTAATTCTGAACTTTACATCATACTCTGATCGGACTTAATCAGCGGTCACCGGAGACTCGTCGAATGTTCAACATCACCGAGAAATCGCGAAATATCGCAGGAAGTCGCCAGTATCGTCGGAAGTTCACCGGATGTTAAGAACGTTAATGGAAGTCACGGAATATTCAAAAGCGTTCCTTGGGCGTTAAGAACATCATTGAGACTCACCGGAATGTCTAGAATATTGGGAAAAAAAAGAATAAATGGAGAAATTAAAGGAAAAAAGAAGAAGCAAAATGTGCTAAATATTGATAAACTAAAAAGAAAAAAAATGAAATGACAAAAACCACAACAATGGGAAAAACATACGCTATTTTTAATTTTGTAAGTTTAAGTAAATAATCTCAATATTGATCAAATTGAAAAGTAAGTTTTGAAATTGTAAAATGTTCACGATTTCAAAGCAAAATCTATTAGCATTTATCCTTATTAATCAAATGAAAAATATGTTGTGAAACTATAAAATTTTGCGATTAATTGCAAACCCTACGATTTTATACCATGATTCATTCCAGACAAAAAATTGAAGCGCAAGAATTTTGATTTTCTTTACTTTGTAACTAAAACTCGAAAACAACTTGTTAGAATTTGAAAATTTTCTCCATTAGAAACGAGAAAAAGAGAAAGTGTATAGCGAGAAAAAATGTAGAAAAATATAATAGTCGAAGGAGAAAAGCGGATATAGAGAGAGGATTGTATTATGGCAACTATTTTTGTTTAGATCTAGCCGTCGATGTAGATCTACTCGGATCGATGTAGATTACATTGGATTTAAGTAGATCTACTCATCTTCTTCGTCGAAACAAATCTTTTTACTGTTGATGAGGGTGAACTAAGGAATTGCGATCGGTGGTTCTTAGGTGAATCCCAATCGATGGTAGTCGTCGGTCAGGTGACTATATATCGAAAAGAGAAAGGAAGAAGCAAGATATGGTTACCATCAATGATGGCGAAAATCTAAAAGAGCAAAAAGCGGGAAAGCGAGAATAACGTTATAGGACTTTTGGGTATAAGCAAAAGGTTATGGGACTAAATAGACCACACATTTTTCAAACAAGACTTCTTGGTAATTTTCCCTTAATTTTTAATTTGGGTTTTGTATTTTAAGTGGACCTTTTTTTATGAATGTATATTTCAAATTGGGCCTTTTATCCATTTAGTTTAGATTGGGCCTTTTATTCATTTACTACTTTGAACTATAATTTTGAGTTGGGCCTTTTTAAATAGACAAGTATAACACTATGTATTTTTTTGAGGCCCTATTTTAAGCTTTTCTAGAGGGCCCAAAAGTAGTTTCTTTGTGGGCTTGTCTCCAAAACAGACTAGTTATTCATCTCATTTATTAGAAAAAATTATTGGTGGGTCCTTGGGCCCCACATAACAATGTCTAGGCCAATTACAAACCCCAATGACTTCTTATGTTTTCCAATCACCCAATACAAAATCATAGTCCTACCATTTCCACAATCACAATGCATGTGGGCGCCACGTGACCTTGCTCCCGGACTCAACAATAACTTCTCTTTTCTTTCTCCTTATCACTCTTTTCCTCTCCACCACCCTACTCTTTTTCTTTCATGTCCCTCCATCAACCAATAACTTCTTCTTTCTTTACTTATCACTCTCTTCATCTTCACTGCCTTACTCTCCTTCTCTCTCCCTCCACCATCGATTGTCCTCATCTTGGGATCTTAATTCCTCCTTCCTCCGTCTGCCCTTCTCCATCTTCCTTGACCTCTGCCTCCTCGCGTTATCACAATCTTGCTTTCGCAGATCTGACCAGCACCAAGACCCACGAGTCAGCGGTGCCTTCTAGAATGTTCATAATGACCTTGATGACCTCTCCCTCTTCTACAAAAGCTGTAGCGTGTCTCCACCACATCAATCTCTTCCGTCTCCAAGTCGAACATTGAACACAAGGCTTCTGAGCGTATATCTAATGACGACGAGTTCGGATCGGAGGTGAAAGAAGATCATACTTTCCATGAAGCGGACTTGGCAAATCGGCCATCTAACTCTCAAAAGCGACAACCAAAGCTTCCTCAAACAAGCGACATATCTTGGTCTTTCTTGTTGAAGATATTTGGAATAAAAGCGATAATGGATCAAGAATATTTTGATTCAACCTTGATCAAGAATATTTTGGTATTCACTTTTTATCAAGAATATTTTGGTCTTTGTTGAAGATATTTGGAACCAAGGCACCGATAATGGAACAAGAATATTAGGAACCAAGACTTCATGATAAACCAAGGTTTGATATTGATTTCATTCATTCAACACCTCATTCTTGTTACTTTTTAGTTGATATAATAATGTTTTTTTGTTTTGTTTTTTTTTTTTTTTAAATTAAGGCCTCGTTTGGCATGGTCATGTTTTAGCCTAAAAGTCAAAAAGTTATTAAAAAATCAAAAAGCCTATAACTTATACCAAAAGTCAAATATTTCTTTTCTCTTTACTTTTGCACATCTTTTAAGTAAAAAAATCAAAAATTCATTCCAAACATGCTAATTTTTTACCTCATATTTAGCTAAAGTTAAAAAGTTAATAAAACTAGCATGTTCCCAAATGGGACCTTAGAAGCAGAGTTGCGACCATTTGATTTCTATTAAAGATTATTTCAACAAATAAAAATAAAATTACATAGAAAAAAATAGCCTTGTGCGTGAATTTCAATAGATAGATTTACTGAACAAATAATTTCAACTTAGATAGATTTTTTTGAACTAATAATTTTGAGAAGATAAAATTTTTGAACAATTTAAATAGATAGGTTAAAAAATTCAACATAAAAGGAAAAAATTAAGGAGAAAAAAAAATGTCCTTCAAAATAACAAAAAATACATCGTTAACAAATATTTCACGAATGTCGTAATGTACTTCTTGCCAAAAGAAGTTATCGATGAACAACGCCTCTAGCAATTCTCAAATTGGATTTATCACAAATTACTCTCTTATTTAATTTTTTTTTTTTTTTAGATTCATAGGAAAGTTAGTTCAAGAAAGTAGCAAGAGTTTAAGTTCTAACAACAAAGAAAATAAACCCCGGAGAGCTAGTCTCTCTCAAATCTAACACCAATCATATCTACTATAAGAGGAGTCCTCACACTTTTCATGAGAAGGAATCGGTCTAAAGATTACAACATCTTCATCTTGATTAACCCCAAGGTTAACAAGTTTATCAACACCACTTGTTTCCTTTCTTGAAGGTGTGTTGAGAGTGCTCTTGCACCTTGACAACAAGCAAATTTACCATGCCCAAATTAGTACTTTGGCAGGGGAGCTATGACTTGCTCCATTACGGATTTAGTTGATGGCCATTCCCGAATCTGACTCCAATCTTCACCTCCATAGATGCTTTTTAGGAGAAGATAGAATAGTTAGGCATCTATAAATGCCAAAGCTTTGCCTCCAAACTTATCACCCAGTTGCCTTGAAAGCTTGCCATAGTAGCCCCATATCCAAATACATGTTTTATCTCTTAGAAAGCACTACTATAATTAGATTGTACACAGATCTCCTCTTGAACAACCCATCAATATTTAGTTTAAGATTAACGTAGATTAAGAAAAGCATAACCAACTTTAATTAGTCTAGGTTATTTATTAACCTTCTCAGTTTGAAGAGGAGTTGAAAAGCTTCTTGGATACTCATTTGAGTATCCAAAGATACTTTTATATCTCTAGATGAATGGGTTTGGATAGATTTTTCAAAAAACATTTTGTTTCTATCTTTCAAATATGCCCTTGAAGTGTAACAATGAAGACAAGATTCCAATTCAAATTCAAAAAGCGATGATGTTTGCTTTTAATATTAGAAACAACTTCATTCATTGAAGAGGTTTACCTATTACCTTCCTCCCACTATTTAACATTTTTAAGTATAACCCAAACTTCGCCTTAGCTTGTGTATTGTTGGAATATGTGTGAAGGTAGAGAGTCCCATATGGATAAAAAGTAAAAGAAATGAGTCTTACTGCTTATAGGCAACCATTTAAATGGATATTGCGGAACCGCAGGAACTCCGCTCTTGGCGAACGATGATTTTATTTCATTAACTCTCTGATTCGGACTAGTATAGATTGAATCTAATCTAAAATACAATGTGAGCGATAAATCACCAAGGAGTCCAAATCCCAAACCGTCGTTTTGGAAAATCAATTTTTGATAAAGTGCCAAGCATGGACTACTGCTGAATCTGATGCGTCACTAAATGTTTTATTTGGGGAAATTTAGAAAACCTAACTCATTACAAGGCACATACACATCATCACAGAGGTTGCCTGGAAAAACCGAGAACTTCAGGTGAGAGGAGGGGAAGGTAAATGCGATGAAACTTACTTTGCTCGTTATTGATGAAGGATCGGCCTCTACTAAACATGATATATTGTTTTGAAGCGTATGTGTTGTTGTTTGATTATTAGCTAACTTACTATGTGATACGCACAACACACAAGTATAGACTAAATGTGGTTGGATAACAAAACATCTAAATGTTTTTTTTGAAAAATAATTTGAACATACTATATAAACAGGCCTGTGGTTGCCACCCTCGGGTAGGCTTAAAAACAACATGATTTGCCACTCCTTAAAGTGGGCAAAACTCCACATTTGATGAATTGTTATTTCCAGTGGGGCAATCAAACCTTGATCGCGGTATTTATCGCGATTAAACACTTAAGCACATAGTCTCGCCGGAAAACATGCTGAAACGCCAGCGTCACTTACATATGCAAGGGTGCTCGCTTGCAAAACTCACTGCATTTTTCAAGTCAAAAGCAGAGAACTAGTTAGAAATCAT